>MCJB01050352.1:249994-343343 GCA_002018475.1 Nicotiana obtusifolia
GAACATTGCATCAAGTTCCCTCACGGCCCTTTCTCTGAAAAGGAAATACACACGGGAGGGGGGGGGGGGGGGGGGGGGTAATTTATTAAATGATTAAATGATGATTTCTTAACCCTTCCCATCAGAATTGTTGTAACCTAGATCAAGAATAATTAAGTATTCCACGTATCTTTTAGGTCTAACGTCATCTTGTTCGAGCTAGCTCTTTGCCTATCATCTAAAAAGATTAAAAAATTATATGAACAAATAAATAATATACTTCAAATTCCCTGGTCGTGAGTACTTGCTCAAAAGTAGTATTTCTTCAAGCGTATTGCATCCCAATTTAAAGATTACACTTTCCCGTTCATGGTCTCTAACTCGTATGCTCATTTTTCAGCAATCCCTCAAACTCGATATAGTCCTTCTCAATTCGGACTTAATTTTCTTGCATTTACCGCCTGTGTTGGCTGAAATACCTTATTAAGAACAAAATCCCCAATCTTAAAATATCGAGGATTTGCTCTTCTGTTGTAATATCGCTTAATATTTTGCTTTTGTAGTGCCATCCGTATTAAAGCTGCTTCCCTTTGCTTTTTTGCCAAATCCAAATATGTATGAAGTTTCTTCTCATTGGTTAATTCATTTGCATGTTCAAACCTCAGGCTTAGTTCCCCTATTTCTACTAGAATTAGTGCATCAGTACCTTAAACAAGTGAAAATGGAGTTTCTCCCGTGCTTTTTGTTGTTGTTGTTTTGTAGGCCCTTAGCACCCCAGGTAGCACCTCGGGCCACTTGCCTTTTGATGCTCCAAACGTTTCTTTATGTCGTTCATGACTTGCAGTAAAATCAATTAATTGATATAAATGCAGCAAAAGGGACGAGTCTTTGGTGCATGCTTTATCTAGATTTGTAGAATCTACACACTTTCCATATTCCATTTTTATTTGGCTCTACAATAGTATTGGCCAACCAATTATGGTACTTTACCTCACGAATTAAACCAATTTTCATAAGTGGACCTCCTCTTGAATTACCTGATTTTTGAATGCTCCTTGCTTTCATTTCTTTTGCTTCACCTGAGGGTATAATGGATCTTAATTTAGTTTATGAGTCATTACCTCCGGCGGGATACCTGTCATTTCTTAGTGCGACCAGGAAAACAATCAACGTTAGTGCATAAAATTCAATTGACTTACTTTTCGACTCCGGGCTTATGTTTGTGCCAACATAAACCTTTTTGTTGGTCCAATGAATGAATAATACAACAACTTCGAGTTCCTCCACATTTGTTTTAATGATTTTGTTCTCCTCCGGGTCTTGGATCACGTCAGGTCTCGCATCTATATCTATTTCATTCCTCCCACTTTCAGTTGAGGTAGAAACCAAGTTCTCCATAGTTAAACACTATAATTGCTATTTCATCTCCATCTTTGGATGTGCTATTTTCCACAGCAACTTTGTTGGTTTCTCATGCCGTTTGTTGATCTCCCCTGATCTGACGAGTACCCCGTTGTGATAGAAATTTGATAACCTAATGTAAATTTGATGGTACTGCATTCATGTCATGAATATATGGACTTCCTAAGATTATACTGTAAGCCATGTCTGCATCCACTACTTGGAATTTGGTGTCTTTCACGACACCTTCGGCAAAGGTAGGTAGTATAATTTCTCTCTTTGTTATGACACTTGAATTGTCAAACCAAACAATGATCGAGCCTTGGGTATCACACGATCAATTGTTTGCATCTCATTGACCACTCTTAGTAATATGATATTCACAGAGCTACCTGGATCAATCAAAACTCGCTTGACATTAGTATCAGGAAGAAGTAAAGATATTACTAGCGCATCATTATGAGGGATGAATAATCCATCTGCATTCTCATCGTCATATGTTATATTGTTCCCTTCCAAGACTTGTCGAATCCGTCTTTTGGAGATCTTGGCTGTTTTTTTTTTGCTGCCATGTAAGTAACACCATTAATCTCCTCACCTCCGGTTATTACATTCATCGTCTTTTTTGGCAATGCGGGCTTCGATGGTTCTTCCCTGTTTTTCATATAGGACTACTTTCCTTTCTCACTAAATGGATCGGTGAGATAGCCCTTTTTCAATAAATAATCAACCTCCGCATGTAGGAGCCTGTAATCTGCTGTTCTGTGACTGTGATCATTATGAAATTCATACCAGAATTTCTGACTTCTTTTGCTAGGATCCGATCTCATCACTTTTGGTCATCGCACCTTATTGGCCATACTTCTTAACATAGCTACCAACTCGGAAGTACTAGCGTTAAAATTTTAATCTCCTATTTTTCTTTGGGAATTTTGATTGGCGCTTCTTGTCATATCCCATTCCTTTCCAAATCGAGAAGAATAACTTGCCTCCTTACATCGTGATCTCTGATCAAACCATGCTTGTTCTGGTTTTGGCCTAAGATCTCACCCTGTAGGACCCATGTGATGTTCGTACCTGTTTTTTTCGGATCTCCTTTCTTGTTCTGTCCATTTGGATCCAAACCTCTCCTCCACCTTTGGTTGGGATACCGTATCTTCTTATATTCGTAACTTTATGCTATACCTATTATAAACATCATTCCAAGTTGTTGCAGGAAATTCATGTAAACTCTCCTTTAATCTTCTCGTGGCTTCTGAACTTCTCTCGTTCACGTTGCTTGCAAATGCCATTGCTGTGCAATTATTAGGTACACGAGGTAATATCATTCTCTTTGTTGGAATTGATTCACGAATTCTCTAAACAATTTGTACTTCCTTATTTTACCTTGACAATATCTTCATTCTTTTCTCTACTTTTAGAGCTCCCCAGTGTGCTTTTATGACTGAATCTTCAAGCTCAGCGAACGAGACAATTAAATTTTCAAGCAAGAGAGAGTACCATGTTAGTGCCCCTTTTGTAAGGATTTTACCAAATTTTTTCACCAACACTGATTCGATTTCTTACTTGGTTAAATCGTTGCCCTTGACTCTGTAGTAAATGCGGAAACGTGATCTCGTGGTCAATAGTCCCATCATAATTGAAAATATCGGGCCCTTGAACTTTATAGGGTATTGATAATGGTGCTGCAGTTGGCTTCCATGGTTATTGTGAATACTTGTTAATATCCACTCCTTTAATCACAGGCGGTACTCTTGATACCTGTTCTATCCGCTCGTTTTTTTCCTTCATCTGTTTCTGCAAAGTTAGAACTATATTTGTAAATTAGAATTATTTGGCACACCTGACCCTCCGGCTCTAGAATTATTTGTTATTCTCCACTTTTAGAGTTTTCAAGCCCTGAATGAGGGTTTTCCACAGTTGTATTAACTGGTGGTGGAGCCTGAACAACACTAGGTTAATCCACTTGCAAAAGCACGCAAAACTTCACAGATCTGTTGCGCAATAAATTTCTTCAAGTTATCTTGCACATTTGACTGTTCCTCATGTTGTTGTCCAACGTTACGATTAGCGCATCTGACAGGTGAATCTTCTCGTGAACGCCGTGGAATATATGTGGGTGTGTATGCGGAGGAGTTCTTCCTTATTGTCCATCCTTAACATGAACAATTTCATTAGTGCCAAACATAATTTGCAAATGGAAAGTGAAAAGAATACTATATTTCCTGGTAAAGGAACTAATTTGTTTAACCAAAAAATAGTGGTCAAAACATATAAAACAGTAATTCGGGTTTCTAATAACAAATTTACTTTACTTTTCCTAATATAGATAAATAGCCAATAATGAGAATAAAATATTGAGAGAATAAGAAAAAATAAATTTTATTGATAATCGCATCTTTCTTCCAAAATGGGAGAATAAGATCTTCAAATATCTGAGAATAAAATATAAGCGGTTGACAGTATAATTTTATGAATTTTTTATAAGAGTACACGATATAGCAAGAGGGTTTATATAAGGGTACAACATATAACTGTCTTGCCCTGCTTATTTCTTGCCCGTTACTAATATTTATTACATTGATTACTCATTACCTTGGTAATTTGTAACGGCTATGATAGTAAAAGTCGATCGCGCATAATCAGAGATTATATCGATTTCTTTCCATATTCACAGGTATTAATGAACCTTCCTTCTTCATGGTCTTTAATTATCCATCTCGCACCTATCTACTCTTTTCCAGTTGTCAAGTACGGTATCTTTGTAAACGATCCCGTGAGTGTTTTACTCATGGTTTCTCTAATCTTCACTTCTCTTTATTGTTTTGACTTTTACGCCACCTGTTAGCATATCATTAGTCCACGTGACGAATTTATTTTTCCACCAATACATAGATCTAAGGTTGCAAATACTGTTAGAGAAAATGTCCTACAAGTTAATTTGAACTATGTATATATTTTTATCAGCTAAATCAAACGAAGTTCTCATGAGTTGTTGGGACATTTATCCACATATTTTTATTAGTGCATATTGTGAGACAAAAGCAGCAGATTGTCACGTGAAGTTAGAAGAAAATATTTTCTCTAAAAACGTGTTATGTTCGTGCCCGAAATCCACAATATTTAGCAGATTTCTTCTGAAATTCATTTGACTTTAGAAACTTTTGTGTGTAAACACATTCAATATACAGGAACTTGCTGTTCTATGAAAACTTATATGCTCGTGACGAAGAAAGAGTCACGTGATCGATGTCGGATCAGTCAATACAAACGTCAAAACCTGACCAAAAGTTTGTCACAGACCACGGCTAGTGATTGCTTTGGCTTATGACCTTAAATTCTGAGGTGGGCCTGCTATGTTTCTTAAGGACATTCCTCGTTGGAATGCCACTTGTCACGTGGCAGGCGGCTCCAACTGGTAGCGAGCAAAACCTCTCGTCACAGTGAGGAATTTTAGACTAAATAACGAAGCAAAAATAATGAATTGTGTTATCTTCCAATGCAGCAAAGATGGTCACCACCAAATTAATTGTCCAAAGTCAAATTTCAATTCACCTGGAAACGAAATTTAATCCATGATCTAGAAGTTTTTCTGTTTATTTGTTTATAGGATGAGAAACCAGAGAAATATATTTTCTGTTAATGGAGAAGAGGAGAGCAAGAGAAAAACAAGATCACTATTGTTTCTTATATAGAGTAATAGAGATAGTTTTGGTGGGTATGGAAACTTCTTTTAATTGCTCTCACTTGTGTTTTTACCGTGTTCTTTGAGCTTAAGTAAACAAGCAATAAAATGAATATAGTGATTTTACATGGAAAATCAACACCCGGCTCAAAGGTGCAATAACCACGACCTACTAAATAGGATTTTCTGCTCCAACTCCACTAGAACAATGAGCCAAAATGTATTCAATCACAATACGGTAATTAAATACTCTTCAGTACTCGTACTACTCCTATTTGATTCACAAGTAACTCTAACTTGTAAAACCAAACGCTCACTCTAACTCACTAATTGTTTATAAAACTTATTTACAACTCAATTTCCTTTTTGATGATGACAAATTATGTACCCAAAACCGGCAATCAAAGAACCAGATGATCACATCAATTACATGTATGTCCCCATCTTATCTTTCCTTTTTGGAATAATCGAAAAAAAACACAAACATATGTTAGACAGTAAGCATACAGAGTGTAAGATTGAAAGGCTATCAGGCGACAACACAAGCATAAGAAAAGGCAAATATACTAAGTTGATGATCCAAAAGAGTGAAAATTATTAAAGCAGAGGAATGAGTGACATTAAGTAGCCTAGGGCCTTGTCTTCATTGTTAGAACACAATAAACTAAGCATAGTGTAGACAGCTCAGACTAAGAAAGAAAAAGAACAAAAGATAAGACATCACTAGAAAGGCAAACGAACTAAGGACACTGGGAAGGAACAGGTTCAAGGGTGAGAAGCAAAGGCGGTCAAGGCTTTTACAAGGGTAGCAATCTATTGAGCATGGGCCTCCCTGTCTCCTCAAAGCTCTTCCCTTAGTTGCGTAGTTTCCTGTCTCAGGTTATTATTGTCTTCACGAAGCTTGGCATTCTCTTCAACAGCTAACTCCAACCTCTTGCTGAGTTCCGCAACCCAATTGCTCCCAAGAAGAATAACAGATCCTGTGGGTCCTCTAGCATTGATTTCTTCATAGCCACACTGCTTGAAGGTAACATCATCTAAAACATCATTGTGGTTTTCCAAACTTAATCTCAGGTAAGGCAATGTTGAGCCTGTCAAATAACTCAGTTAACATGAAACCATATGGCATTGCATCCTTTTATTTGGAGGTATCTGCAGCTCTTGCCATGTGTTGAATCATCAGGCTAGAGAGATTGATAGGTCGACCAATGTCAAGCGGTTCCATCACAACCATGTCTAGTAGAGTAGCCTCATGCCTTCTCTCAGATCTCTGAAAAATGCAGGAGTTGACAAACTGAAATAGTAGCTTGTGAAAGGGGGTCATATCATTCTTGTATACTTTCTGGGGAGCATCTAGTTCAAACATTTGGGAGAACTTCCTGGTGACTACAATGACAGTGTCAGCATCATTGTCTATGGCTGGCCACTTCTTCTTCAAATAATTGCCAAATCCTAATGAAGGGATATTCAAAAGTAGTCCTAGATCCTCAGCATCAAACCCTAGGTCGAAGCCCCCTACTTTACTCTTGATTACCTTCCCATCAAAAATGAAATTTGTGTAGAACTCCACCACAACAGGAACACATACTGGGGGAAAGCTTTGACAAACATGAGCTTCCACTCTTGTAGCTCATGTTTCTCAACCAGTTGAGCCATTCCCTTCTCATCGGTGTTCGCAAGAATTTTTCCATTTAGTACTTATCTATTCCTAAACTCTGTGAGTCGATCAAATGCAGCTAAAATATTTTTCTTTGTCATACCCCTACTGGCCCTTGCAGAAGAGGTAGCTCCCCTTTTCTTTGGTGATGCGGATTCATATTCTCCATCTACCTCAACAACAGGTTCCACAATTGGAACCTTGTTCTTTGGCTTCTTTGCACTTCTGGACTCCTTCATGATTTGTGCATCAACAACCTTTCTTTTACTCCTTGTTAGAGGAGTTCTAGCAGGAGGAACCACTTCTTTCCTCGTTGAAACTGTTGTCTTTGTAGCTTTCTCAGTGGTTTTTCTGAGCTTCTTCCCTACCTCCGATAGTGGCACATCATCTTCACCACTACTAATTTCTTCATCTCCAGTGAAGGGAGCCAACATAGACCTATGCTTTTGAGCCCTCGTCTCCTCACCAATTTGTTCTGAAGGGGCTATGACAGTGCTTCCAATTTTCATAGAGCCTTCAAATTCCTCACTCTCATTCCCTTCTTCTTCCTCACTGTCGTCATTACCTTCTTCCCTCTCACCTACCTTTTCTTGATCCTCTCCCTCACTTTCAGAAACCTCCTATTCTTCATTCAGATTTTCTTCTCCTGCAAAATTATTAGCCTGTTCACTTGTCTTATACTCTGTATCACTATCCTTCTCATCTCCAGATACTCTCTCATTCTCACTCTTTCCTTCTTTATTGACTATATTTTGAGCTTCATGTTCCTCATGATTGGTCATAACTTCTTCTTCCTTCTCACCTTCATCATCTTCCTCATCCTTAGTCCAGCTAAAATTAAGGCCATCAAACATCTCTTTTTGTATTGGTACTTCACATCCTCCCCCTCACCCACAAGCTCCACAGCCATTGTATCTACCTCCTATCTCAAGTCCCCTGTAGGTTCTTCTACCATGAATTTCTCTACTGGGGACTTCTCACTCGTAGGTGGAAGAGTATCTAGGGGTGCAACATCAATAGAAGAAGCCAAAACATTTAACTTGGAAGCAAAATGTGATACCTGATCAGAGTGTCTGTACTTGATTCCCCCTGAATCATAGATTCCTTGACTCCAGAGTCACCTTGGATAGCAGTCTCAAGCACTTTCTTGACAGATTTTTTTAAAGTTGCTTTGACCTTTGCCTTCTTAGAGATATTTTTCGTAGGAAGCTCAAGTGCATGGGTAGTAGCTTTTAAAGTAGGAGGTACGGTGGAAATAGGAATAACAGGAATAGGAGTAGTAGGAGCAGGGGAGGATGAGGTAGGTATGTTGGAGGATATTGATGGAGAAGGAATAAGTGTGGATATGGGTTCTCTTGAAGGATTGACATTTTTATTTGATTTGGGCTTCAAGATTTTGGGTTTTGCTTCACCAATGCTTGATCATTTAGCTTTAGAAGGTGTTTGACTGGCTTTAGGCATGGCAATCAGATGTGAACCTCGAAGAAGAGAATGGAAGGGTTAGTTCTTGATACTTTCTTTAAATTTTTGCTTAGGGTTTGACAGGAACAGTGACGTTAGAGAAGCTGATCATAAAGGCTCTTTAAAGGCGTTACTCCTTTTTTGACTGGAAGAGAGAAGGTGACCAAATTTGAGTTCTAAGGGGACTCTTATAACGGTTACTTTGACTATAAGGTTTATGAGGAGTAATTGACCACTGATTACACAAGGATTTCCCCTTACCTTTGACTAGAAGACGACTAGAAGTGATGCCAACTAAAATAAAAGTCTAATTATATCAGTAATTTTAGAATATAAGTTCTATTGACTTAAGACAGTCTGGCACATACCCGAGTCAAAGAACCAACTCCTTAGCAACACCTTTTTCATTTCTGCAATAAAGCTTCAGCACTTCATATTAGTATTATGCAACACAGTTATCAGCCACACTTTCTATGCGAGTGTGTGAGCTTAATACAAGCACAAAGATGAATCAAACACATTGTACTTAAATATATACATCTTATTATGTTTTTCCTAACAAATCATTGGGAGACAACTTAGTGGGAGGAGTTGATTAAATCTAGTTCTAGTTTATTCCTTTCAAAGTGATCCCTACTCAGAGCTTTAGTAAAAATATCAGCAATTTGATCTTCAGTTTTACAGAAGTTAATTGAGATGTTCTCCTTTTCAACATTGTCTCTGAGAAAGTGATGTCTAATGTCAATGTGCATGGTTCTTTTATGCTGACATGGATTTTTTGCAATGTTTATGGCACTGGTGTTATCACAGAAAATGGGAAACACAATTAACAAATATAACATAGTTCCTTAGTTGTTGTGTTATCCATAATAACTAAGCACAACAGGATGCTGCTGCCACACATTCAGTATCACCTGTAGATAATGCCACTGAGTTTTGCTTCTTGGTTTGCCAAGACATCAGACAAGAAGCTAGAAAATGTGCTGTTCCTGAAGTGCTTTTCTGTCAACATTAAAACCTGCATAATCAGTATTAGCATAACCAACTAGATTAAAGCTCTATCTTATGGGATATCGTATATAGAGGTTAGGGGTCCCCTTGATATATCTTAGTATTCTTTTAATAGCCTTTAGGTGGGAATCCTTGGGATTTATATCAGGCCTTCTTGCTGTGAGGTACAATAGTGACCCAATAATTCCTCTATATAGCTTCTGTTCTACACTTTTCCCTTCTTCATCAAGGTCAAGATTTGTTGCAATGGAAATGGGGGTATCAATTGACTTGGAGGAGTCCATATTGAATTTCCTCAGTAACTCTTTGATACGTTCTAGTAGATGTTTGCTTGATTTGTAGCCCCAGAAAGAAGTTCAGTTCACCCATCATGCTCATTAGAACTCATTCCCCATCATCTTAGCAAATTCCTCACCCATTGCTTCATTGGTAGCCCCAAAGATAATATCATCCACATACACTTGCACAATCAGGATATTCCTCCCTTTACTCCTCAAAAATAGAGTGATATCCACCTTTCCTCTTACAAAGTTGTTAGCAAAGAGGAATTTTGAGAGCCTTTAATACCAAGCTCTAGGAGCCTGTTTTAGACCACAAAGAGCTTTATCTTGTTTGAACACATGGTCAGAAAATTCTTCACTTTCAAATCCAGGAGATTGTTTGACAAACACTTCCTCTTTTATGTACCCATTCAAAAAGGCACTCTTTACATCCATTTGGAATAAAGTGAATTCCATATGGGCAGCAAAGGCTATCAGCATTCTTATAGCCTCCATTTCAGCTATAGGTGCAAATGTCTCTTCATAGTCAATGTCCTCTTCTTGATTGTATCCCTGAACCACCAGTCTGACCTTGTTGCTTGTGATATTTCCTTGTTCATCCAACTTGTTTCTGAACACCCATCTAGTACCTATGATTGTTCTGTTCTTGGTTTTCTGTACCATGTACCAGACCTTGCTTCTCTCAAACTAAATTAACTCCTCTTGCATGGCTATGATCCAGTCTGGATTCTTTAGAGCTTCTTTGATGGTCTTAGGTTCAACCTGTGAGAGAAATGCTGTGAGTGCACATAGATTTCTTAGTAAAGACCTGGTTTGCACCCCTATATTTTGATCAGAGATGATATTTTCAAGAGGGTGTGAGCTTTGATGCTTTCATGGTCTGGTCTGCATGCACAAAGAAGATTCACCTGATGAGTGACCCAAGGGAATAGGTCCAATGGGTGTGGCTTCATTATTCTGTTCAGCAGTTAGAGTAGCTCGGTCTTCTTCTAGTTCTTCATGATCACTATCAATTTTCTTATGGTTTTCAGATCCATCTTCATCAGATTCCTTCATATCTACATCACTAGTGAATCCTATGTCATAATCTTCATCTCGCAGACCTTTCTAAGCCAAATTGTTAGATTCATCAAAAATAACATGAATATTTTCTTCCACACACATAGTTCTTTTATTAAAAACCTTATATGCCTTATTATGTGGAGAGTAACCCAAGAAAATTCCCTCATCACTTCTGCCATAAAACTTACCTAGAGCTTCTTTCCTATTATTGTGCATAAAACATTTGCACCCAAAGGCTCTCAGATGAGTGATGCTGGATTTTCTTTCTCGAAGTAACTCATACGGAGTTTTCTCAAGAATGGGTCTGACCATGAATCTATTTAGCAGATAACAAGCAGTATTAATTGCCTCAGCCCAGAAGTTCTTAGGTAGTCCACTGGTAATCAACACGGTCTTCCCATGTCCTCTAAGGATCTATTCTTTCTTTCTAAAACTCTATTTTGTTGTGGAGTTCTAGATGCAGAGTAAATTATTGTGAATTCCATGCAAGCCATAGAACTTAAGGAATTTTGATTTTTCAAATTCAGTTCCATGGTCAGTTCTTATACTTAAAACATTACATCCTATGTTTTGTTTTATCATTCTGACAAATACAGAAAAAACATCAAAGGTTTCATCTTTGGATCGCAAATATAAAGTCCAGGTATACCTGGAAAAGTCATCAACAGTCACAAACATATACCGCTTACCTCATCTGCTCCTTATTCTCATTGGTCCACACGGATCCATGTGAATGAGTTCCTGAGGTTTAGAAGTACTTACAAACTTCTTAGATTTAAAGGATGACCTAACATGTTTCCCTCTAATTGTCACGGCCCGAATCCCAAACCTGGTCGTGATGGTGCCTCTCGTGAAGACAAGGCCAGCCAATTCGAACCATAACTCATTTTAAGCAATAAATTTAACAAGAGAACAACACAACACAGTTTAATAGCAGTCATTTGCGGAAAAAAAACATAGTGAACCATCCCAACAACAGCCCGAAACCGGGGTGTCACAAAGTCATGAGCAACTAATAAAATCCTAATAACAAGATTACTATTACAATATCTCTGGCACAATTGTTTGAAGAAAGTGAAAATAACAATATAAAGAGATACGGGGCTGCGGACGCCAACAACTACCTCGTAGTCTCTGAGTCACCGCTCTGACAATCGTAGTCAATGCCTCGGAGCGAAATCAATAACGCCTGAATCTGCACACATGGTGCAGAGAGTAATGTGAGTACTTCCAACTCAGTGAGTAACACATATAAATAATGACTGAAAGTAAGGAAACACGTAAAGCACAAGGCGATGCATAATGAAGCAGTAAATCATTATTTGAAAACAGTAAATCAGTAAGAAATCATTTAAAAATCTTCCCAGCTCTGGTTACCAGTTGCCATGGTTAACAACTGTAACCTACAGTTGTCATTGTTACCAACTGTAATATTCCTGGGCTCAGTATCAATCTCACAGGTTTGGTTACCAGTTGTCATTGTTACCAACTGGAACCTGCAGTTGTCATTGTTACCAGCTGTAATATCTCTGGTTACCAGTTGTCATTGGTGCCAACTGTAACCTACAGTTGTCATTGTTACCAACTGTAACATCTCTGGGTACCCTGCGCTCACTAGGGGTGTACAGACTCCGAGAGGGGCCCCTTACGGCCCAAGCGCAATATCATATCCGTGGCGGCGTGCCACCCGGTCCATTTATATCATATCCGTGGCAGCGTGCCACTCGATCCCATGGTGGCGTGCCACCCGATCTATTTATATCATATCCGTGGCAGCGTGCCACCCGATCCATTTATATCATTTAAAATGTCATTTAAATCTCAAAACTGAGTAAAAATGGTTGTTTTGTAAAAACAGTGGAAAACAACATAAATGAGTTCAAGTAATTAATCAGACAGTGAGGAAACAGTGATAACTACCTCTAAAGGGTTCAAATAACCGACACGAAGCCTAAATATGGCAATCAGCCCAATTCATGATGATATCAAATAAGTTTCAATCAAATATATAGTAAAATCATCAATCGGGACGGACCAAGTCACAATCCCTATTAGTAAACGACCCCACGCTCATCATCGAGCGCGTGCCTCACTTCAATATGGCACTACGATGTGCAATCCGGTGTTTCAAACCCTCAGAACATTATTTATAATCACTACTCACCTCGAACCGGCTAAATTTCTAGCCCACGATGCCCTTGCCTTCGAATTGGCCTCCACGTGCGTCGAATCTATCCAAATTCAAAACAATTATGTCACAATATATTGAGGGAACAAAGCCCACGCGAAAACAATCAATAAATATTAAGAAATCCCAAAATTAGCAAAACCTGAGCCCCGGGCTCACTTTTTCGAAATTCAGTAATTTTTCACCTCAACGGGTTCCTTATCTTCCCACGAGTTCAACCATACAAGATTTATCGAATTCCGACATCGATTTGACCTCCAAGTCTTAAAATCTAAACTTAAGGGTTCTCCACAATTTTCTCCAACTTAAATCACCAATTACATACTAAAATGGCAATAGGTTTGGTAAATTTGACCAAGATTGAGTTAAGAACACTTACCCCAATGTTTCTCTCGAAAATCTTCCAAAAATCCTTCAAGATTTCGCTTCAATCCGAGTTCCCTAGCTCCAATTATGTTCAAGATGGTCAAAACCCCGTTCTTTAAGAATTTGTTCAAGAAAATCTCTTTTGGATATAGTTTTGAGGTTAATTTGTTGTGATTTTATAGTGTTTGGAGGTGTTTCTCTTTGTGGATAACGAAAATGGGTTTTGCATGGAAAATGAGCACTAATTTCTATTTATAAAGGGGTTAAAAATCGAAACAAATAAAACTTTCAGGTTTTGAAAATGCTACAGCATTTTCACGTAGCATAATCAACATGCTGTCCACATTTTGGACAGCTAGCGTATCATAATCAACATGCTGTCCACATTTTGGACAGCTTCACGTAGCATTTCTGACATTGTAATCTGTTGCACTTTGCTATAGCATTTTCGCGTAGCATAATAAACATGCTGTCCACATTTTGGACAGCTAGCGTAGCATAATCAACATGCTGTCCACATTTTGGACAGCTTCACGTAGCAATTCTGACATTGTAATCTGTTGCACTTTGCTATAGCATTTTCGCATAGCATAATCAACATGCTGTCCACATTTTGGAAAACTAGCGTAGCATAATCAACATGTTGTCCACATTTTGGACAGTATCACGTAGCATTTTTGACATTTATGCAGATTTTCCTTTCCGACGATGAAATAGTCCGTTTAACCACCCAAAACTCACCCGAGCCATTCGGGACCCCGTTCGGTTATATCAACAAGTCCTAAAACATATTATGGACTTAGTCGAGGCCTTAAATCACATCAAACAATGCTAAATACATGAATCATACCCCAATTCAAGCCTAATGAAGCTAACAAATTCCAACTTCTACATTCGATGCCGAAACCGATCAAATCGAGTCCGATTGACCTCAAATTTTGCACACAAGTCATAAATGACATATCGGACCTATGAAGATTTTCATAAGTGTATTCCGACCCCGATATCAAAAGTCAACTCCTCGGTCAAACTTTTCCAAAAATCTTCTATTTTCCAACATTCGCCAAAATGCGTTGAATTGTCCTACGGACTTCCAATTTCAAATCCGTACATATGCCTAATTCCGAAATCACCATACGAAGCAATAGCAACTCCCGAAATTCCATTCCGACCCTCGGATCAAATTCTCGCCTAACAATCTGAAATCGCAAAAATACTAACTCCACCAATTCAAGACTAATTTTACGTCGGATCTCCAAAACCAAATTAGATCACACTCCTAAGTCATAAATCATCTCCTGAAACTAATCGAATCGTCAAAATTCACATCCGAGCCCTCTAACTCATAAGTCAACATCCGGTTAACTTTTACAACTTAAACCTTCTTGAAATAGACTAAGTGTCTCATTTCTTACCAAATCTACTCCGTACGCAAACCATTCAACGTGATTACATAAAACACGGATAACGAAGCATAATAAAGCAGAAATGGGGAAAACGGAGCGGTAACTCACGAGACGACTAGCTGGGTCGTCATATTAATACAGGCATCACATACTTTGTCAGAGGTGTATTCAAATTTAGGTAGCCCAAGGACCATGTCCTTAGCTGCCAACTTATTGAGTTGAGAGAGACTGTCATGTCCCAGTCTTCTATGCCATAGTAATGGATCATCTTCTGCTACACTCAAGCATGTGTGCTCACTCTAGGGAAGTGACATAATCGATATCTTGTAGACATTATTATATCTCTTTCCCTTTAGCACAATTTCAATAGTATCAAGCTTAGTGACAGTGCAGATTTTGGGATTGAATTTACCTCATATACTTTGGCGCACATTTGACAGATGCTAAGAAGATTGTGTTTAAGACCTACTACATAATACACATCTTCTATAGAATGAGTGAGTGACTTGCCGATCTTACCAATACCTGTTATTTGGCCCTTTTTCCCATTAATATATGACACACTCCCTCCTTGGAAGTCTGTCAGTGAGAGAATGTTTTTCTTTTCTCCAATCATATGTCTTGAACATCTACTGTCTAGATACTAGTCCTGATTGTTTTCTCTTACCTTAGCCTGCACCAAAATTCACAAGTTAGTATTGGGAACCCAGAATAGCTTGGGTCCCTTTTTATTAGAAAAATGATGAATCAGATCCCTTCTTGCCTAGAAGGGAAGAGGATTAGAAGCTACTTTCTTGTTAACCTTAATCCACTTTGCATTTTTAGGAGGATTAATCTTTGGCTCCTCTTCCTTCTTCACATTTTTAGTAATACCAACAGTGTTTCTAAACTGAGCATGAATTAAAGCAGGACATGTGTCTCTAAAATCTCCTGCTCTTCCACAATGAGTATACATTTTATTGTAAGAAATTCCTACATACTTTGGGTCAAACTTAGGAACAGGTATTCTGTAGCCAATTCAAAATTTTTTAGCACTGCATGTTTTATTCTGCCAATTTATCAGAAGATCTATGCCATTTGCTTAGTCTAGAGAGTTCATAATTAGCCTTTTCTAGGTTCTCATGCAGGACTTTGTTTCTACATTCAGCTTTACAAAAATTATCATTAGCAATTTTTAATTCCTTTTCAACCTTATAATGCATATCACTCATTTTACCTTTTCCATATGTATTAGGAGACTTCTTATTCTCAGAAGTTAATTTAAGAACCTGGTTCTTATGGTCTTTGATCTGTTTCTCTAAACTGGCTTTGTCGAATTCAAGCTCTTTGATGTCAAGTTTGACACAAGAGAGATTACTGATTAGCACATCATTTTCATTACTCATTTTATCTATTTCATTCATTAAGGTCACAATTATGGCCATCAGTTGCTTTTTGGACATAACATGAATATTTTCTTTACAGTCATATATATTACCTAGTTTGTTTCATCTTCAGTTTCTTAATCACTCATGGCCATTATTCCTATCACTTCTTCCTCTATTTTTGATTCTTCAATCGCCAAAGAAGCCACTTCGATGTCTTCATTTCCAAAGTCAATTTTCATTGTCCTCCTATATCATGAGCTGAGATGCAAGAGGATACTCTGAAGAGGATGTTTTTAGACAGACTTCTATAGAGCAAGTCCTTTGCTTCAGCATTTTTCTAAGCTAGCTAACGATCTTCCTCATCGTATTCTTCTTCTCTTTAGTTGGACTTGTTACCTTCATTATCCACTTTGGTTGGGAGAATTGGTCCATGACTGATGATTACCCTTAGATCAAAGTTAGTAACCTGAAGGAATGTTTCCTACGTAGATTCCATTCATCATAGTGGAGTTCATCAAACAGAGGAGGTCTTCCAATGTGCATCCCAAGTTGTACTGGGTCTCTTCATAGCTTGATGTTCATCGATCACAACGTAGATACTAATAGCCCCATCCTCGTTTTCTTCCTCTTGATCACTCCCACTATCCTCATATTCTGCGAAGAATGCCTAACTTCATAGCTTAAGTAATCTTTTGCGTAGGATTTTTCCTTTGTTGGAACCCTTCTCTCTCATCTTGTCCTGTTTTTGTTTTTCAGCTCGTTCTTTCCTCCGCTAGATTTCTCACATTGGGCAGCCCTTAACCATGTGATCTAGCTTGCCACACTTGTAGCACCTATCCTAGTTAGCTTTGTCGATCTGCTTGTGCTTAGTACAGGTCTCTCTTTTGGATGCACTTTTTGAATTCTTCATGAATTTCTTGAACTTAGCAAACATTGCTAGATCAGGATCATCGTAGTCAGATTCATCATCCTCAGATGCCTTAAGGACCAAGGCCTTATCCTTCTTTGGTTCTTGTTTACGCTATTCCATCTTTCTCATTTCATGAGTTTTTAAGTTTCCAACCAACTCATCAAGTGAGATTTTATTGAATTCCTTGGCTTCCTTGATTGCAGTGACTTTTGATTTCCATGAAGCTGGAAGGATTCTTAGAAATTTGCTAACCAACTCTACTGAAGTAAACACCTTTCCAAGTGATTTCAGTTCATTAGTTATTATAGTGAACCCAGTCATCATATCCTGGATGGGCTCAGATTCTTTCATGGAGAAAAGCTCATAGTTTCTCATGAGTAGTTCAATTCTTGATCTCTTAACTTGATTTGTTCCTTCATGAGCAGTTTGGAGTACATCCCAAATCTTCTTTGCATTAGAGCACACAGAAATTCTATTGTACTCATCACTAAGTCCACATAAAAGGATGTTCTTAGGCTTTGCATTCTTCTCCATCATTCTGAAATCTGCTGCCACAAATTCGGAGGGGTCCTTGGGAACTGTTTCACTTTGTGCATTTTGTGTAGTAGGAATCAAAGGACCTTGGTTTACTATGGTCCATAGTTTATAGTCTTCAGCGGTCAAGAAATCTTCCATTCTTGCTTTCCACCATTTGTAATATTTTTCAGTGAACAGGGGTAGTCTGGTAGTTGATTGTCCTTCATTAATTCCAGGTGGAACACTTATCTTTCTTCCAAGATCTCTCTAGGTGTTAGCCGTGTAAATGAGAGAACCTACTCTGATACTAATTGTTAATTTGAGTGCCCATATGAATTACTAAGAAATTGATTCTTTATCGTTTTCCTTAAGCGAAAAGTAAATGAGCAATAAAATGAACACGGTGATTTTATGTAAAAAATCACTCAGCTCAGCGGTACAAAAACCACGACCGACCAAGTAGGATTTTCAGCTCCAACTCCACTAGAATAATGAGCCAAAATGTATAAATTATAATGTTGTAATTAAATACTCTCCACTACTCCTACTACTCCTATTTGATTCACAAGTAACTCTAACTTATAAAACCAAACATCCACCCCAACTCACTAATTGTTTATAACACTTTACAACTCCGTTTCCTAAAACACATTTACTAGACTAACTCGAGAAGAGTATAAAACAGGTACTCAACACAAGTGAACCACTTTATGACTCTGTTGTTGATGTGTAAAGGGATAGTTCAGATGTCCATACTTAGTCCTAAGTAAACACGACTTGAGATCTTCTAGGATCTTATTCATAGTCACCTTCCTCTTTGATAGGACACCTACCATTCAAAGGATTTCACAAGCTTTGAGACTTTTATCTCTGACGGACTTATCCATATCTTCTTGAGCAATGACCTTTATCACTTACAGCAACCATCTTCCACAAAACTCGAACCTGGTAACTTTGAGATAAAGTTACACTGTCTTGTACAAACGTACAAGTATCAATTATGAGGAGTTGATCCTTTAACCTGAGAAGTTGGTTCTTCACAGTAGTTAACCAGCTATATTGAGGACCTCATTCTTTGAGTAATTAGTCACATTTTGTCAATTATCAAAACTTCAATACTCAACATATACATATATTCATTTTTGAAAAATAGTGATTATTAGTTGTGGGCATCCTGTATACAAATAAATTTTGCTTGAATTCAAAAGTACACATGTAACCTTCAACTCTTGAGCCCGCCTCTGCCTACTATCCTACGCAAATCACGTTAATGTGATATGAGGTAATGACAAGCAGCTTCTCGAACTAGTTTGGTATAGTCAGTATTGTACGGTATAGGTAATCAATTAAATATAAAAAATTACTTAGGAAATACAATACTCAATCAGAGAAGAATTAACTCTATCGTTTACAGACGGCTCTCATCCAACTTGTGGTAATTTGTCTATTTTGAGCTACTATCTTGGGATGAGATCAAGGATAAGGAGCGAGCCAAAAGAAAAAAAAGAAGGGACCATAGCATGCGTGCCGTAATCAATAAAGTAATGAATGGATTATTTAAAGTCCATTTTTCTGAGTGTATCTTAGCATGTGACAAAGTTGTGCCAATTATAAGTACTTAGTAAGGGCGCATATAGTGAATAGGATGACACATTAATGAAGATACTCAGCCCTGCTATGAAAGATCTTCTCAATCATTAGCAGTTCACTTAGTAGCTTGATCTCAATCCTTATTTTATTCCCTTCAGATTTCCATTTAATTTCACACATACCCAAAAAAAAAAAATCAATAATAATGGCTATCGTTAAGCATAATTAACAAATGGGAATGCAATCATAAATCCTCTTGTACCAAGATGAACCCGGTTCACTATTTGTTTCCAACTTTGACCATATATTAACTTATTCGCTTTCATATTCTCCTTGGGTCAACATAACCGTAAATATATGCATCAAACATGTTTACCCGTAAAAAGGTACAGTTGAATCTATAACGTAGTTTAACAACAAGCGAATCGATTTGATCCAAAAATAAAAAGTAAATGCAAACAAAGATAAGATTATCAAATGAGATTAAAGAAGATAATAAACCTAACTAAGAACTTAGCCTTTCCGATGACAAGAGCGGATGCAATGTTCGAATGTCATAATTGAGTAATAAAACAATAGTTTATTTAGGGAGACAAGATCCTCAAATCAAACCCCTCTTGAATGAGAATAAAATTGTCATTGATGGGTGCATAACGATTGGTTATAAATGCAGATATTCTATGTAACGGCTACTCATTAAATGCTATCTGATATCAAACCTTTAAATCATTATTGTCAACTATTCTTCCTTCGAGATCCATCCATCACCAGTCACATACTCGCTCCCGGTGCCAGTTATTTGCTGACTCACTTTCTACATGTCTTCAGTTTCACTTGTCACCTCATTATTCGACCAACTGTCATCAACCAATTTTACCTCATACAGAGAGTCCTCCTAATTTCCGGTGATGCAACCTAGTGTTATCGGAAAGTAGATAAGAATTCTTTTCTTGACGGTAAAGTTTCTGAACGGTCTCTGACACTTGAAAGGACGCACGTTTCTCGCATTTTATAACCCGAACACGTGTTGCTCCGTGATTCAGCAAGTATTTTTGCCGGTTTTCGAAGTTATCATGACCACTATTATTGCCATCTATAAATTTTCCGCCACTCATCATGTTGCCTCATTTTTCGCAACTCCTTCTTCTTCTTTGAATCTCCTTAGAGCTTTTTTGCAACACTCAACCTTCTCAGTAAAAATTTCCTTCATAGATTTCTTATCACCATATCTTTTTATACCGCCGTCTCCAAAAATTATGGCTTTGTCTTTGGTGGAGGTCCGAAGAAAAACAAAGCCAAAGAGGTTGATGCCGAGTCTGAGCCTCCGACTGTAAACACTATCATACCACTTCATCTTAGCAACACATATGATCTCCAAGAGCATAAGAGCCTGCGAATTCTAAACGTGGCAGGTTTTGGCCTATTCGTAGGAATCCTTCCTCAATTCATCCTCCTAGCATCCCTGTTGTGAAGGAGAACTGTAATTGCAACAATATTAAAATCTTCGCCCCAAATGTTGCAGATTGAGTTACCTATTTCAAGGTGGGGTTCATGTATGTCTATACGTACCCCTTCAATTTTTGCACCGATATCAGTTCTGCTTGGCATAAGTAGGTCCGTCTATATGGTGTACGGTGGCCTGCCTCCGTCAATTTTGCTTTGACACCAGAGAAACCCTAACTCTCACGCACATGATGAACCTCTACTTCCCCAAAATTTTCTGTAGGGGTGTGTTAAATCTTAGCAAGCGTGGTCATCATGTCCTTTTTACTAGTGTTGATGACGACAATGACCGTGGGTTGATGGAATGGTTCGTTATCATTACTACCAGAGATATCATCCTGACCACAACACTAGCTTTCACGGAATCATGGAATTTCTTCTGTAAGTCTTTCGGTATCCGTTTTGTTTCCTCATAAAAAGAAAACTACTTTCTTTGCGACTCTTTATTTCTTTCATTCCAGCTACTCACTGGGAACCACCACGGGTTCAAGGTCTGGATCGTTGGGTCCAAGAAATTCTGGATACTACTACTCCGGTATCCCGACGGTGGAAGGAGATGGCTCCCAAATATGGATGGAAAGCCAAGAACCATGGGAAGCAAAAATTCTTCTTTCTTTCAATTTTAACAACTTTGGAACAACCTGTTAACTGTCCTTTCGCTTCACACAGGACTTCCAGGGGGTTCCGTCGTGTGCCCCGATGTTGAGGCCCTCGATGACCCCGAGGAGGTCGAATGGGAATTACAGAATGCCCATAACCGGAGTAAGGCTCGCGGATCTACTCGTGCCTCCGGTGAGGGTGCCTCCTCCTGGGAAGCATACCTCCTCGACTGGGAATCAGGAGAGGTGAGTGAGAGGAACATCAACCAGGCCGATCACAATGGTCCTTGATGATGAAGAAGGGGCTAATAATGAAGATGCCCCTCTTCAAAGAAGGAAAAGATATTCACTAGCTCAATCGGATGCTCAGCCAGGTAAGCTCCAAATCTACTAGCAGACGAGGTTCAGCCGCTCTGAGGGAAAATGGATTTGGTTGAAAATGCCGATTCTCGTTTTCCAATCCCTATCGATGCCTCCGGTCAAAGGAGTTCGTTCATTGACCTTCCCCTGCCGCCAACTTCTAAGCCAATAACAACTTCCACTTCTTCTACGCCAGCTACTTCTACTCCATCTGCGCCACCAGCTCCTTCTCCACCGGCACAAGCTGCTTCTTCTCTACCGGCACCAGCGAAAAAGTAGGGGATTCCTCTCTGCCTAGGTCTTCCGATTACGGGAACTTGGGAAATATTTAATCCTCACCTTCCCAAGATCCTTATGGAAAGGGAGTGACATTCTCTCGGTTTCGAAGGAGCGTCACATTCTTTCCAAGCCGGTAGATCTTGCCAATTACCTGAAGTCGCTGGCTTCAGCGAAGGACTGGAAAAAGATGGACTCCCTTTTTGGGGAGTGCCTAATAAACAACAGAATGCATTGCTTCATGCAGGTAGCAACCTCACTTCCTTCTATCTTCTTTGGATTTGTATTTCGAAGTAATAACTTTTGTCCTATCCCCTTTTTTAGGCCAACCTTCTTGTCTCCGAGGGCATGCAAAGGTTGATCCTGGACAAGCAAGAGCTTGCTTCAAAATGGGATCTACTTTTGGCTTAAAGGAATTAGCTCACCGAGCGCCTTTTGATGTTGGAGGCAAAAATTGCTCTATTGGATGAGCTGGAGGCCCGACTACAGCAGTTTGAACAAGATAGGATGGCTCATAGCCAAGAAACCGCCCAGCTACATGAAAATCTCAAGGAGGCAAAGGCTAAAGTGGGTTGAGCTTCATGATACTATGACTGCTGCCACCGAGCGTGAGTCTGCCTTCATGGAACAAATTAATAACTTGGAGGCTGGATTACATGCCAAAATCGAGGAGGTCAATGCTGCCGAGGAGAGGATAGCCAAAATGGAAGAAAGACTCAAAAGAGTCATGGATCAGAATCGACTACACTCAACCACCAACGTTGAGATCGATTACAATATTAGCGTGATGAGAGCTGACAATGAAGAGCTCCAATCCAAGATTAATAAGCTTCGAGCAAAACTCCAGGACGAAGAAAATTCCCTTGTCTTTGAGAAAACCTACGCCATATATCATACGAAGAGGAAGACTTTGGAGGAGGCCAAAGAAGGCATTACCAATATTGATGACTGCATTTCCAAGTCTTGGGAACTAGAGTTAACTGCTCTTGAGAACCTTCCTGCTTGACCCGCTGTATCTGACTCCTCGAATACTAATTCTAAGTATTCCGGATTCGAAGGGGAAACCAAAGAAGATAAAGGCCCCGAACCGGCAGTGAAACAAACTTCTTCCACCAGAGAACATGAAGACCCTTCTCTTCCTCCGAGTTATGGAAGCAAAGAACAACCTATAAAGTTTTTCTTTTACCTTTTGTAATTACGCCAAAACTTTTTACTAAGTTTGGCACTTTAATTAATAAAAGAAACTTTTTGCTTAAGTGTTGTGCAAAAATATTCTTTTTACATTTAATTGATAAAGGTTCGGGAGTATTTTTGCATCCAATAGCTTTGATTCCGGGCATAAACACTTCCAGAATCTACCCTTTACTCTGATGGTTATATAAGAGAGGGATCATATTTTTACGGTGCTCTTGAACAGGCTATCTCCTATTCATTCTGGCACAAGCGTTTGAAGTTTTTTCTAACTTTCAAATGATAAAATATATTAACTTAGCATTCGGACAAGAAATAAGATAAGAATAAAAGGACTTTGAATTATTTTCCCTATATTAAAATTACATTTACATAAATATTCATTTGTTTAAGTAAATAAAGGTGTCAATACATGTGGATAATGTGACGACCCGGCTAGTCGTCTCGTGAGTTACCGCTCCGTTTTCCCCATTTTCCGTCTCATTATGCTTCATTATCCATGTTCTATGTGATCGAGTTGAGTAGTTTTCGTTTGGAGTGGGTTTGGTAAGAAACGAGACACTTAGTCTCTTTTTAGAAGGTTTAAGTTGGAAAAGTCAACCGGATGTTGACTTATGAGTTAGAGGGATCAGATGTGAGTACCGTTGGTTCGGTTAGCTTCGGGAGGTGATTTGTGACTTAGGAGTGTGATCGGAATTGGTTTTGGAGGTCCGGTGTAGAATTAAGCTTGAATTGGCGGAGTAGTATTTTGGCGATTTCCGGTTGTTAGGCGAGATTTTGATCCGAGGGTCGGAATGGAATTCCGAGAGTTGCTATAGCTTCGTATGGTGATTTCGGACTTAGTCGTATGTACGGATTTGAAATGGGAAGTCCGTAGGACAATTCAAAGCATTTTGGCGAATGTTGGAAAATAGAAGATTTTTGGAAAGTTTGACCGAAGAGTTGACTTTTTGATATCGAGGTCGGAATCCAGTTCTGAAAATCTTCATAGGTCCGTTATGTCATTTATGACTTGTGTGCAAAATTTGAGGTCAATCGGACTCGATTTGATAGGTTTCGGCATCGAATGTAGATGTTAGTTTCATTAGGCTTGAATTGGGGTATGATTCGTGTATTTAGCGTTGTTTGATGTGATTTGAGGCCTCGACTAAGTCCATATAATGTTTTAAGATTTGTTGATATATTTGGTTGAAGTCCCAATGGCCTTGAATGGATTTTGGATGGTTGATGGAGTTTAACTTGGGCATTTCAAGAATGTGTCAATGTCGTCTCTTCAAGAATAAGTGGTATCATACTATGCAAATGGACTCCAAATTCAGTTTTAATTGAAGCATTCAATCCGTATCGAAATTTCGGAAACATAGCAAAAAGAATCGTCCAATTCGGACATCGTATGAGAAAGTTATGCCCATTTTTGTGTCAGGGAAAAATCGCCAACGCCCAGAGATACTGGAACCAGCGCCCGAGGCATAAAAGTACTATAAAAACGGGGGATTTGACTATTTTGACAAAGTAGAGTTGGGGGAGCTCGGTTTGGGCGATTTTTAGAAGGTTTTCCACAAATTTGAAGGAGGTAAGTGTTCTTTATAATAGATCCTTCATAGATCATGATTCCATACTCATTTACATCATAAATCCATGAATCTTCAAATCTTCCAAGAACGAAAATTTAAGATTTGAAAGCCAATCCGATGTCGGAATTTGATAATTTTTGTATGGGTGAACTCGTGGGGAGATAAGGAACCCGTTGATGTGAAATTTTTTGAACTTCGAGAAGTGGGCCCGGGGCTCGGGTTTTGCTAATTTCGGGATTTCTTGGTATTTTCGGTTGTTTTCGCTTGGGCTTTGTTCCCTCAACATATTGTGACGTAATTGTTCTGAATTTGGATAGATTCGACGCACGTGGAGGCCAATTCGAAGGGCAAAGGCGTCGTGGGCTAGAAATTTAGCCGGTTTGAGGTGAGTAGTGATTGTAAATGATGTCCTGAGGGTTCGATACCCCGGATTTGCACATCGTAGTGCTATATTGAAGTGAGGCACACGCTCAATGATGAGCGTGGGGTCGTTTACTACTGGGACTGTGACTTGCTCCGTCCCGATTGATGATTTTTACTACATATTTGTTTGAAACCTATTTGATATCATCATGTTTTAGGCTAATTTCCATATTTGGGCTTCGTGCCAATTGTTTAAACCCTCCGGGGATTTTTATCACTATTTCCTCACTATTTGTACTTATTACTTGAACTCAGTCATGTTGTTTCAGCTGTTGTACAACTCAGCCACTTTTTACTCAGTTTTGAGATTTACACAATATTTGAAATGATGTTTGTGCTGAGAACTACTGTTTTACTATGCCCGAGGGGCTTGTGATGATTTTCTGACTGAGTGCGACCGAGGGCCAGGTGTGAGGTTTTACTGAGTGATTTGAGGCCGAGGGCCTGAGATACTGTATATACGCCACGAGGTGGCTTGATTGATATGAGGCCGAGGGCCTAGATGTATGCCACGAGGTGGCTTGATATAGTGCTTGGGCCGTAAGGGGCCCCTCCCGAAGTCTGTACACCCCCAATGAGCACAGGGTACCCAGAGATAATACAGTTGGTAACAATGACAACTGTAGGTTACGGTTGGTAACAATGAGAACCGGTAACCAGAGATATTACAGTTGGTAACAATGATAACTGTAAGTTACAGTTGGTAACAATGATAACTGGTTACCAGAGATATTACAGTTGGTAACAATGACAACTGTAGGTTACGGTTGGTAACAACGACAACTGGTAACCAGAGATAATACAGTTGGTAACAATGACAACTGCAGGTTACGGTTGGTAACAATGACAACCGGTAACCAGAGCTGTGAGATTGATACTGAGCCCAGGAATATTCAGTTGGTAACAATGAAAACTGTAGGTTACAGTTGGTAACAATGGCAACTGGTAACCATAGCTGGGAAGATTTTTAAATGATTTCTTACTGATTTACTGTTTTCAAATAATGATTTACTGCTTCATTATGCATTGCCTTGTACTTTATGTGTTTCCTTACTTTCAGTCATTATTTATATGTGCTACTCACTGAGTTGGAAGTACTCACATTGCTCCCTGCACCATGTGTGCAGATTCAGGCGTTATTGACTCCGCTCCGAGGCATTGACTACGATTGTCAGAGAGGGGACTCAGAGACTACGAGGTAGCTGTTGGCGTCCGCAGCCCGTTATCTCTTTATATTATTATTTCCACTTTCACCAACTAATTGTGCCAGAGATATTGTAATAGAAATTTTGTTATTAGGATTTCATTAGTTTCTCATGACTTTGTGACACCCCGATTTGGGCTGTAGTCGGGATGGTTCACTACGTTTTTTCCGCAAATGACTTCTATTAAACTATGTTGTGTTGTTCTATTGTTAAATTAACTGCTTAATATGAGTTATGGCTCGAATTGGCTGGCCTTGTCTTCACGAGAGGCGCCATCACGACCGGGTTTCGGATTTGGGTCGTGACAGATAACTTGTGTAACTTATTTCTACGAGATTGATCATGCAGTCCCCAGTCCTGAAAAAGACATTGATCCTGGTTCTAACAGTCCCCAGACTGAGTGGCACTCTTGGTGTCGTATCATGTTAATCTCCCTCCGGTGTTCGAATGCTAAGTATGAGAATTCGAACATTGGAAGTTTTGAATTCACCGAAGGCCTTTCCTTCGTTATATACTTTATATTACTACTTCGTCAGTGGAGACTGCTTGTGGACGATTAAATAATCTGTTTGAGCTTTGGGAGGAGAGATTTGTCATCGAACGAAAGATTATTTAACCATCCACAAGTTGTTTTCCGCACGAGCTTATGGTCGCCGATCCATCAGTGGAGGAACTTTAGTGTCTTGATTTTGAAGGTCTCACCTTTGCCGATGATCCCCCCCTTGTACTATGCTTTACGCTGCTGCCTCGTTAAAAACCTTGGTAGAAGAACTTGATTGGGACAAAAACTGGTCGAAGGAAAAAAAAGTGCATCACATACTCTCAGTACCTGCAAGGATCTTCAGCAATAAATACCTTTTGAGTGAGTCATGTTATTGTTGCATAGCAATTTGACTCCATCTTGATTTTTCAATTCATATGATCCTTTATCGGTTATAGCTGAAACCCGGTAAGGTCCTTCCCATGTTGATCCTAGTTTCTCGGTATTAACTTCCCCAGTGCTTTGAGTAACCTTCCTCATAAAATCTCTAACTATGAAATAAAATTTGCCCTGCGATTGTAATACCTTTCCATCATTTGCTTTTGGGCAACCATCCTCACATATGCAAGATCCTAGTGCTCCTCGAGTAAATCTAACTTGACCAGCAACGCTTTGCTATTTACTTCATTGTTTTCCCGGGAAAACCTTAAAGTCGGTTTCTCACTTCCATTGGTATCAAAGCCTCCAAACCGTATACGAGCGAAAAGGGTGTTTCACCCGTGCTTGGCTTTGCCATGGTCCGATACACCCGGTAGCTCATCTGGCCACTTGCCCTTAGCATCTTCTAACTTCTTTTTTAAAGTTTTGAATATTTACCTTGCTGGTTGACTCTGCCATCAGCACTCGGGTGGTCGGTGAAGACGTAACTCGTTTGATCATTAACCCTTCCAAAAACTTTTTGAATTTTGAACCTATGAACTGTTGTCTGTTGTCACAAGCAATCTCCTTGGGCATTCCAAATTGGCAGACAATGTTTTCCCATATAAAATCTACTACTTCTCGTTCTCCGATTTTTTATAAGCACCTACTTTGACCCATTTAGTAAAATAATTAGTTAAATCCAAAAGAAATATTACCTTTCTGGGCCCCTGTGGAAAGGGACCAACTATGTCCATTCCCCATTTCATGAATGCCCATGATGAAAACACTGAATGCCGAAGTTCTACCAGCTGATGCACTAACTGTGCATGGCGTTTGACATTTTCGCACTTTTATACAAATTCCTTAGCGTCTTGCTCCATCCATGACTAATAGTAGCCAGCCTGACTAAATTGAAAACCAATGAGCCTGCACCTCAATCATTCCCATGTACTCCTTCATGAACTTCCCTCATCACATAGTCAGTCCCTGAGGTCCTCAAGCACCGAGCCAACGGTCCTTGGAGCAACCTCCTATATAACTATCCATCAACAAGACAGTAGCGAGTTGCTTGGTCCGCAGGTCCCCCGACATTTTTTGATCTTCGTGTAATTTACCATGTTTGAGATATTCAAAGAACTTGCTCCTCCAGTCCCAAATCAAGTTGGTTGAATTTACTTCACAGTAGTCGTCCACAACCACACTAAATACAATAATCAGACAAGTGCACTAGAATCAGATCCTTTCATCTTTGTGGATGAACCCAAATTATCCAATGCGTCTACCTCCACATTTTCCTCCCTCAAAATATGGACGATTTACCACTCTCTAAATCGTGTAAGTAATGCTTGAACCTTGTTCAAGTATTGTTGCATGCTCTCTTCCTTGGTGTCGAAAATTCCATACACTTGGTTTTCCACCAGTTAGGAGTCGCATTTAATCTTGAAGACCTCGGAGCCCGGTCCCCCAGCTAGATCAAGTCCTGCAACCAAAGCCTCGTTCTCGGCTTCATTGTTAGTTAATGTCACATTTCTGATGGCCTGCCTTAGGGTTTCCCCCGAATGAGTGATTCAATCAACCCTGAGGCTGAACCCTTTTACTTAGGAGGCTCTATCCGTAAACAAGTTCCAAACTCCCGATGTTGTTCCTAATACTAGCACTGCTTCCTAGCAGCCAAAGGCATTAATCTTAGACTAAAATCAGCCACGAAGTCGGTCAAAACTCTTGACTTAATTGCAGTCCTGGGTTTGTATTTAATGTCGAACTCGCTAACTTCGACTGCCCATTTAGCCAAATGGCCTGACAACTCAGGCTTATGAAAGACATTCCTTAAGGGAAAGGCTGTCATAATGGCTATTGGGTGACACTGAAAATAAGGCCTAAGATTTCGAGAGGCAATTACGAGATCTAAGGCCAACTTTTCAAGCTGCAGATAACGTGCCTTTGCTCCTGGTAATATTATACTCACATAATAAATAGAAAATTGCATACCTTCTTCTTTCCGGACCAAAATGGCACTTACCGCTACTTCCAAAACCACTAGATATATTAACAATTGCTTACCTTCTCTCGGTTTTGACAATAACATAAGGTTGGATAGGTACCATTTTAGGTCCTTCAGTGCCTGTTGGCATTCTGTGGACTTTGAGATAAACCTGCTTAGACCCGCCAACCTGCAGGTCAACCTCTGTACTTCTTTCACGCTTGTTAACTGGTCGGGGATATTCTGCTTAGCTTTGATTTTGTCGTGGTTTACTTCGGTACCTCTTTGTGGGACAAAAAGCCCCAAGAATTTATCGGAGCGAACCCCAAAGACACACTTCTCCGGGTTGAGTTTCATGTTGTACTTTCTTAGAATATTGAATGTCTCTTGGAGATGTTCCAGATGATCTCCTATATTAAGAGACTTAACTAACATGTCATCAATATAGACTTCCATCTTCTTACCTATCTGTTTTTCAAACATCTTATTAACGGGCCTCTGATAAGTGGCTCCGACGTTTTTAAGCCCAAAAGGCATCAAGTTTTAGCAATATGTACCAATGTTTATGATGAAAGAAGTCTTCTATTGATCTTCCAGGTTTATCCTAGTTTGATTATACCCGGAATAAGCATAAAGAAAATTCATTAACTCGTGCCGGGCCATAGCATCGATCATTTGATCAATGTTTTGCAACGGGAAAGAGTCTTTGGGGCACGCCTTACTTAAATCATTATAGTCTATATACATCCAAAATTTGTTATTCTTTTTAGGCACTACTACTACGTTAGCTAGCCAATTTGGATACTTTAACTCTTGAATTGAACCGACGTTAAGTAATCGGGTTATTTCTTCCTAAATAAACCCGTTTCTAACCTCAGCTATCGGTCGTTTCTTCTGCCTTACTGGAGGGAAGTTTGGATCCAGACTTAGTTTGTGGATCGTTACCTCCAACGAGATGCCTGTCATATCTGAATGTGACCAAGCAAAGCAATCAACATTAAATTTAAGAAAATCTATGAGTTTTAACCTGAGTCGGGACTCAGACCCATTCCCAAATGGAACTTCCTTTCCGAAAATTCTTCGAACAAAGCCACTTGTTCGAGCTCTTCTGCAATCGATTTGGTCGCATTCGTCTCCTCTGGTACCTGAAAAGATCTTGGTACTTGATATAATTCCGATGAATCCTCACTTTTTTCATCTTCAATTGGGATTGGAGAAGGCACCGGTTCCTATAATTGCTATTTGATGGTTTCTCTCTCCTTGCTGCTAGAAATGATTACATTTTCCTTGGTGCGGGTTGGTCTCCTCGTATCTGTTTGACCCCTTATAGTGTTTGAAAATTCAACAGTTGATGATAGGTCGAGGTTACACCCTTCATCTTGTGTATCCACGGCCATCTGAGGATTACATTATATCCCATGTTGCCATCTACCACTTCGATCAGGGTGGTCTTTGTCACTCCATCGGCATATGTGGGCAGCAAAATTTCTCCTCGAGTACTCACACTTGTTAAGTTGAATCCAACCAAAAGATTTGTCGCCGAAATGATGTTCCCGGTTAACTTTGCTTGTTCTAAGACTCTCCATTGTATGATGTTGACCGAACTCCCTATATCAACTACAACGCGCTTAATTTTGAAATCTAAAATATTAATTAAAATTACCAGCGCGTCATTGTGTTGCACAAGAAGTCCATCTGTGTCTTCTTTTGTGAAGGTGATGTCATCTTTCGAGAATTTCCCGGATACTCTTGCCATGAGTCACAGATATTTTCGTCTTCTTTGTTGCTGAAAATGTTACCATATTGACTTCGTCCCCTCCGAAGATCATGTTAGTTGTCATCCGAGGTAAGCATGTTGCCAGCTTAAATGGCTCCGCATTATCCATGTTTCTACCATAGTTGCTCTTGGCTTGGTCGCTTAGAAATTCTCTGAGGTGGCCCTTCCTTAAAAGCACTGCCACCTCTTCACGAAGATGTTGGCAGTCCCCAGTCCTATGGTCATGAGTCCCATGAAACTCACACAATAAATTGGGATCCCTTTGGCTGTGATCCGACCGGATTGGCTTGGAGAATCGAGCTTCTTTAATTTTCCTCATTGCCGACACCAACTCTACCAGTCTGATTTTAAAGTTGTAATCGGATAACTTATGAGACGCCGAATCTCCTTCGCATTCTGATCCATCCTGGCATGAAGCTCCTTCGCATTCTGAACCATTCATTCATTCATTCATTCATTTTTGTCATGAACCTCATGAGTTCGGTTTTGAAAGAGTTCCCCAATTGTTGCTCCCAGATCCACTACTAGTCCTCCCCAGCTTCGTCGAACCCGACTTCATCTCATGGGGTGTTGTTATCGGTTCTTTGAGCCGTCTGAGTTGTAGGAACACTGGGAAGAACCGGGGCCCTTCCATTCATATTATCTGAAGTGCTTGACAATGCTTGTTTTAATTCTGTCATCACCTGATCTCGCCTTGAGAGGTGGTCCATGATTTCTCTTTGTTGTTCTCTCAGGAGTTTGACGGTTTTAACAACGTGTTAGTCCACCGCAATATCAGGAGTTGAGCCTTGCACATGCCGAGGATACTGTCTTTCACGAACTAGGGTTGTCTCATCCCCTTTTTTGCAGGTCTCGCTGTGTAATCATCACACTGGGACACTTCTTTCCGTTCATCGTGTGCTCCAATGTTGTAAGCATTGTTGACATCATTAGCTGTCATTTCTGACTTTTCCTAAGGAAAGAGTCAAACTTGTTAGCAACAAACGAATAGATCAAAGCAATTACGCAGCTGTCTATCCCCGAAGGTGGTTGCCAAACTATTTACTGGTAAAATAGTATAGTTGAATTTATAATGTGGTTTATAAACAAGCAAATTGATTTGAACCAAATATAATAGGTAAATGAAAACAAAGATAAGATTATCAAATGAGTCTAAAGAAGATACCAAGCGTGACTAAGAACTTAGCTTTTCCGATGACAAGAGCAGATGCGATGTTCGAATGTCAAAGTTAAGTAATAAAAAAATAGTTTATAGCTTTTCATATACAAAGTATTTCGTGCCAATAAGGGATGTTGATCCCCCTATTTATAGCCTTATTTAGGGAGGCAAGATCCTCAAATCAAGCCCATCTTGAATGAGAGTAAAATTGCCATTGATTGGTGCATAACTGTTGGTTATAAATGCATATATTCTCTGTAACGGCTGCTCATTAAGGCAATACGATATCAAACCTTTGAATCTTTATTGTCAGCTATTTTAACTTCGGGATCCATCTAACACCGGTCAGACATTCGCTCTCAGTGCCAGTTATTTGTTTACTCACTTTACACCTGTCTCCGGTTTCACGTGTCACCTCACCATTTGACCAACTGTCATCAACCAATTTCACCTCATACAAAACCCTCCTTACAAGAACTTGATCTTGAGCTAATAGTTCATTAAAAGCGAGATTAATAAAAATAAAAATAAAATTAAGTTACATGATACAACATGTCAAAAGTAGTGATAGTGCAAAAACTCAAAATAATATAGTATACACAAGTTAAATTGAAAAAATAAAGTTTTTAACCTCATCCTTGTTTTATGACCATGGTGTATGTACCATCTTGCACGCACCGCGACTAATTTTTGGGGATAATTGTTGCCACTTATTAGTAACTCTGTGCACCAAGACTTGGACAGATAAAAATATATTACCTAGTGCTTTTCGTCTATGCTGGGATTTGAACTTGAGAACTCATAGTTTTCGACTAATTTCATTGACCACTAGTCCTCGCCCTTGATTTGTGCAACCTAACAATCTAAAAATTCTTGAAACTAGTTTATTTGATGGTACTTAATGTTAAGGCATATACTATTAACCATGCGTTTAGATATAGTATATTCTATCAATTATCATGATAGTTAAAAGTCTAAACAGAAGATTGTTAAGATATAAACTATTAACTATATGTTTAGATATAGTATTTGTAAGGATAATTTCACATAGGAATTTGTGTGGAAGTCAATTTATATATAATTGCTGAATGTTAGAAATATCTACATTTGCCCAAAGATAGCTTATATTATTTTGTCATTAGGAGTTCTTAGCAGTCACAACTTTAGATTCCTATTCTCCAAGAAACTCATGTATATATTAATGTATCTACACATCATAATAGAAGTTGTAAAGTATTTTCTATACGGTATCAAGAACCATTAGAGGTTAAACCAACCCCAAATCTTTTATTTTCCGCTACACTTCCATGGATGAAAACACTTTTTCAATGACTTCAATCCTATTTGTTGTCTCCTTTTCTCCAAACCTCACGCATCAATTTCTTGTGAAACACACATCTTTTTAATTTACTTTATTCCATGGAAGACGTAGTTTACGCCTAATGTATGTGCATGTAGTTGGAACCATGACATTAGTGGTAGTAAACCAATTCAAACACAATTTCTGGATGATACCAATACCAAACCCAACCAGGCCTCTGCTTTTTGGTTATGTGAAGACCAACTTATTTTAAGTTGGATTGCTGCTTTTGTTTCAAATATTATCCTACCGCAACTGGTAGGAGCTGCGGCTGCTCGTGCAATTTGGGATAAGCGTATTGCAGCATATGCTTTAGGCTCGAAGCCATTGATTCATGATCTTAAGACACAGTATTTTGCATTGTGATAATACAAGTATTGAGTCATATGCACAAAAAGCATAGGGTATAGCAGATATTTTGGCTGCATTGTAATATCCAATTCCTAATGATGATCCGATGGAATTTGTTCTTGCTGGACTAGGGCATGCATATCTTCCTTTTACTAGGTCATTTGGATCGCGTCAAGAGGATGTTACTTTTGATTCATCGTATGTATTTGTTATTGAATGAAGAATGATAGTTAAAAAAGGATGAAGCCCTCACTGTCATTGCACCTACAACACAATTTCCTTAGAGCTCCTTTCATACCACTTGTGGACGTGGTAGAGGTCGAGGGGGTTGAGGGGGTCGAGGTGGTGGACGCTCCTCCAATAAAGGGTTTACTCAATCATCTCAACATTGTGGGTTTAGAACTCTGCTCAGCAGACCAATACTACTCCATCCGACGCTTCAGATATGTCTGGAATAATTTGCCATAGTTGTGAAGGTAAAGGTCATATTGCATGCATATGTCCATCTCCTAGGATTAACAACGGGAAAAAAACTTCTAGACCATATGCTTTCAATTTAGAAAGAACCCCTTCTGCCCAAGATTGGTTAATGGATAGTAGCACCATACATCATCTCACATCTAATCTTGATAACCTGGGTTATTCATTTCGAATACAAGGCCCTGAAGAAGTTACGTTAGGTAATGGTTCCAAACTTCCTACTTCTCATATTTGTAAAATCTCAGTTATTATTTTTGATAAAAAATTCATTCTTGTTGATATTCTACATGTTCCAACTGCTACTAAAAATTTGTTATCTATTAGTTCTTTTATTAAGTCTAATCAAGTTTTAATTGAATATTCCTAATTATTTTTTAACTAAGGAATTGGCGACAAGGGAAATACTCCACACAGGTCCTGATAAAGCTGGGTTATATTCTCTTTTTGTGTTAAAGTCATCTGCACCTGCTTTTTACGCTGCGTCTCTTAGGGCTTGGCATGCTCATTTGGCTCATATATCATACCTTATAGTTCAAACGGCATTCTCGTTCTAGCATCATCTTCCCTTCATTTAAATATTCTAGTTTATTTTCTATATATGTTGTTAGTAAGAGTCATAAAATAACTTTTTGTGAGTCTAGTTCCAGGGCTTTAGATTTAGAGTGTTCAGATGTTTGGGTTCCTGCTCTAGTTCTTTCTAGTGAAGGCTATCGATATTATATGATTTTCCTTGATCATTTTAGGAAATATACATAGATTTATTTCGTTTCAAATCTGAAGTCCTTTCAATTATTATGTAGTTTAGTACAATTGGTGAAAAACGCATTTGATATCACAATATATACTATTAATCGTCTTCCAATCCCATGCTTAAATAATATAGACCCATTTAATCTGTTGTTTAACACTGAATTAGATTACTCTGCATAGTGTATTTTTTGTTGCCTTTTTTTTCCATGGCTTCATCCTTAAGTTACAAAAACGGTACAAATGCTTTGACCCAGTTTCTTTAAAATTTTATATTCCTCCTCATGTAATCATTGATGAAAATATTTTTTCATTTGTTTCACAGGATGTCATGGTGCCTCCATCTATAAATAATGCTAAATCAGAACCTCTCGATGTGAATTTGCCATTCTACCCTTTTATTTACCCTTCAAGTATTCAATCATCTCTGTCACAAATTTCGTCACCATCACACACATCAAAATTAGCCTTCACCATCTCCACCCTCAGAGTCCTTATCTAAGCTCACATCCTCACCATATGTTGATCATATTCCTGGAAACACGACTACTATTGATCGACCTTCACAAGTTAGAGTATCTCATGGTGTATATTTGTTGTCACCAACTCTGGTTAAAGAAAATCTTCCATCTACTGGTACAATGCATTCTACTAATCTTAGAGACACTTTAACTGCTGGTACACTGCAACTAGAAGATCCTCCTTCCAAACCAATGATCACACGATCACCAACAGGTTTATTGAAGACAAAGAAGCCATTTTCTTTGTCTGTTTTTACACGAATGTCGGCAATAATGTAACCTTCTTGCTACTCACGGGCTAATAATGATATTACTTGGCATCGCGCCATGTTATAGAAGTATAATGCACTTAATCATAATGGTACTTGGAAATTGGTTCTACCATCAATATCTCATAATGTAGTTGGTTATAAGTGAGTGTTCAACACAAAGTTAAAGTTTGATGGATCATTGGATCATTATAAAGCAAGGCTTGTGGATAAAGGATATCATCAACGACCAAGTATCGATTTTGAAGACACATTTAGTCCAGTGGTTAAGCCGACTACCATGCGGTTGTTGCTATCCTTGGTTGTGTCTCATCAGTGGCACATCACTCAACTAGATATTTCTAATGCTTTTCTTCATGGGAACTTAGATGAGATTGTATATATGTCTCAACCTCCTGGGTTTGTTGATCCTACTCGTCCAGATCATGTTTTTTTAATTAAACAATATCTCTATGGTCTCAACAAGATCTACTTATGTGGAATAAACGTTTATATGATGTACTTCTTTCTCTAGGATTTGTGGGAGCTAAAACTGATAGTTCTCTGTTCTACATGCTAAATGCCGATGATAAGTTATTTTTTTAACATATAATTATGATATTCTAGTTGTGGGTTCTAATTTTGCTCATATTGTAGCTCTTACAACCAAACTGCAAACTGAATTTGCTATTAGAGATTTGGTAAAGTTATCTTATTTCTTTGGTGTCACGATCCAAAATCCAACTAGTTGTGATGACGCTTAACCTAACCCGCTAGATAAACCAATTACCAACTATCCAATTTTATGAGAGTTATTAAGAGAAAAAATGATAATACAACTGCTTTTATACAAAGAATTTCCCAAGGACTGGTAGTACAAATCATGAGCTTCTAAGATTTAGAATTTACAAATTTGGTAAGAAATAAAATACATCATCTGTTTGAAATGTACATAAACATATTTTCATAAGTCTAAAGGTACCATAAGCAAGAGGTAGCTAAAATCGGAACGCACTTACGTCTTCACTGCTAGCTCCCGCTATACACAGTGACACCAGTATCCAAAATCTGCAAGCAAGGTGCATAAGTGTAGTATGAGTACAATGGACCCCGTGTACTCAATAAGTAACAAATGTAATGTTAGGTTGAAAGCAGTGACGAGCTTGGACAAACGGTCAGAGTCCAACACTAATAGCCAACATCACTCACAACGATATAATGAAAGTAGTACAAGAAATAACTCAAAGATGTGATGCTCAGCTCGTTCAAAGTTACAGAAAAATAGGCATGCTTTTCAAGTATAACACTACAACCCAAATTCTTCACTGAAATCACCAAAATATGAGTAAGTCAGAAACCTTTGATTTTTCCCAAAAACTTTCAACAATAGATAACATGATTCAATCTCAGATAGCATGATGAAAATACATCTCTATGCTTACATGTCAATGTGCATGTGAAGTCATAAATGTCAAAAATCATGTAAAATGAGAAAATGCACCTCTATGCTTGTATGACAAGTATGCATAATAGATGGAATGCGTCACAGTGATGAACTCATATACTCACAATCTCAGATTATTCAATATCATAGTCTCACACTCCCACTCCTCATTCTCAATCACTTAGCAGACTCATTCACTCAGCACTGTACAGTACCTGCTTCAGCGTGCAGCCCTATCCCATCATGAATCAATAGTAATTGCGCTCACCGTAGGTGTGTAGACACTGGAGGGGCGGATTCTGCCCAAGCTCTAATATAACCTACTGCATCGTGCAGCCTGATCCACATATAGCCATAAGGCCTGTTGTGGTGTGCAACCCGATCCACATATAACCATAAGGCCTGTTGCAGCGTGCAACCCGATCCACATATAGCCAGAAGGCGTGGTGCGGCGTGCAACTCGATCCACATATAGCTATAAGGCCTATTGCGGTATACAACCCAATCCACATATAGCCATAAGGACTATTGCAGCGTGCAACCCGATCCTCATATAGCCATAAGGCCTGTTGTGGCGTGCAACCTGATCCACATATAGCCATGCCGATCCTCACATAGCCATAAGGCCTGTTGCAGCGTGCAACCCGATCCACATATCTCACTCACAACACGGCTCTCAGGCCCCAACTCAATCATCAATCTCTCCAGTCTCTCGGGCTAACAAATCTCATGCCAATTAGCCCAAACAATGATAACATGTTGTGATAAAAAATGATAACATAGACTGAGATATGATATGCAAATGAATGAATATGACTGAGTATGTGATTGCAATTAAAGCAAATATCTCAACAACATAAATGACCTCAGTAGGCCCCCAAGAATAAGCATATAGCCTAAACATGATTTCTAACATAGATCACAACTCAATTACTCGATCACGTAAATATTTCACGGATATAGACAAAATTAAGTAACTACACAGTACCACAGAATTAACCAAGCCATAATTCAATCAGTGCACGCCCACACATCTGTCACCTAGTATGTGCGTCACGTCACACAAAACACATAACACATATATTCAAGAATTCATACCCTCAACACCAAGTTTAGAAGTGTTACTTACCTTGAACAAGCCAAATCCAATACCGAGCAAGACAAACACTGCTCCAAAAAACCCATCTCATGCATATCGACCTCCGAACGGCTCAGAACTAGCTAAAAGCAATTCAAATACATCAACTGAAGCCCAAGGAAACAATTCCAAATAATAAAGGTCGAATCTTTAATAAAAAGTCAAAGTCAACTAAAACGCCAAACCCGAGACCGCACATCAGAACTAGACAAAACTCACAAAACCTGAGAATCCATTCAATTACGAGTCCAACAATACTAGTTTCACTCAACTCTGACTCTGAATCGATGTTCGAAATTCAAGAATTTGCTCTATGAAACTTTAGTCAAAACCCTCAACTTTCTCTTTTGAAAATGAAGATAGAATCATGAAAAACAAAACTGAGTGGAGTACGCATACCCCAATCCATATGGTGAAAATCGCCTCACAGATAGCTTTAGTCCGAGCTCCATAACTTCAAATATGCAAAAATTGCCAAAACCTCCGAAATAGAGTAATTTATAATCACTGGGCGAAGTAATGAATCACGATCGCGGAAATACTCTCGCGATTGCGAATAAGAAAAATACACTGCCTCTGAATTACTTTATGCGACCGCAGCAATAGACTCGCTAACACGATACATAAAGCTCACAAAACTATGCGACTGTGTGAACAACATCAACGCGAAGAGGAAACCTGCCTCCTGACTAGCTCAGCCCATAACACTACGCAAACCCGTAGATGCATTTGCGAACGCTATGAAGACCAGCCCCTCCCTATGCGAATGCGTTAGTACTCGCGCGAACGCTGAGAGCAAATTCCATAGCAGACTAAAACACCTTTCGCAATCGCGGCCATACCTTTTCGATCGCGAGAACGCCAGAAGCAATAGGTAACAGCCAAAAACCAGCAATGCAAAAACCATTTGAAATGATCCGAACTACGTTCGAAACTCACCCGAGCCACCCGGGACCCCATCCGGATATACCAACAAGTCCCATAATATATTTCGGACCTACTCGAGGCCTCAAATCACATATAATAATATCAAAATGATGAATCGCACCTCAATTCGAACTTAAACGAACTTTGAACTTTAAACTTCCAAAACTCGCGCCGAAACATATGAAATCAACTCGGAATGAGCTAAAATTTTGCACACACATCCCAAATGACATAATGAAGCCATTCAAATTCCCGGAACCACAATCCAAATCCCATATCCTCAAAGTCAACTCTCAGTCAAATATATGAACTTTCCAAACGTTCAAATTTCCAACTTTCGCCAATTAGCGTCGAATACTTCTAGAGATATCCAAATGCAAATATGGGCTTACGCCTAAGTCCAAAATCACCACCGTATCTAACGAACCATCAAAACTCTGTTTCGGGGTCAAATACACAAAAGTCAAACTTGGTCAGCTCTTCCAACTTAAAGGTTCAAACATGAAATTCATTCTTCCAAATCACTTCCGAATAACTTGAAAACGAAAACCGACAATTCACACAAGTAACAATACATCATACGGAGGTACTCTTCCCTAAAACTACTTAGCAAAGTGCAAATCCTCAAAACGACCAGTTGGTTCGTTACTTTCTCCCCCACTTAAACATACTTTCATCCTCGAAAGTGCCAACAGTTATTCCAAAGCCGTCAATCACTGTGTAACCTTACCATGCACATACTCGGGGGTGATCCCACGTTACCCTATTCCATATAGGCTCGACACAGCATAACTGAAGATCATTACTTCGACCTTAGACCATAAACCACATAATGCAATTTCTAACATCCAGAATTTCCTAAAAGACTCGTACCTGTGTCTACACATTGCATAAGTATGAACAAGCTGTATCAAACCACAACAATAACCCAAGATGTAACCACTTGACATACACACGACTCACATACTCATATCAAAATTTCCGATCACAGTAGATGCTCAAAATAACCCAATACCGGTTATAAACCTCATATCAATTAAAACCCCATTTGAAAACCTTCTTACACTGCCGATGATAAATGAAACACGCAAAAACTCATAACCAGTCATTAGATCAACAAGTCGTGGAGCTCCCTCTCCCTCGACAAGAGCTATAGCTAATTTCTAAGCTGACTTCTAATAATATCCTTCCAAATATACCACAATCAAATCCGATATCACCCATTCTAGGTCCGACAAACCTATCTTATTAAATACCGCTGCCCTACTGATATGCCACACCAATTCAACCTAGAGCCAAAACCATGCAATTCGTGTACCAATAAGCAACAATTCAAATGTATTCAAACATGGAAAATGACTAAAATGATAGAGCCGTCGTGCAAGTTCCACAGATACACAACAGGTGCAATGCTACGAACCCATCACACATAGTAGAATCAAGACAGACGAATCTAACACAAAGGATCATATCCCAACATAACCCAGTTGCAATGTATGACCCCATCAAAACACGAGTCCATATGAAATACATCAAGCCACCATGCTCAAAATCAACAACTACACGTAATTCGACGTCAAATACACAAAGTGTATAACCATAACCACGGAGAGCAAATATCACAATATACCACAGCGGGGAGAGTCCATAACCAACGCGCAATCAACCATTCGGCACCCCAATAACCATCTCGCTCAAATCCCGCTACAAGACCCAAACAGAACCGCACCATGTGTTCTTATAACCATTCAAATCACAACCCCTCATATCATAGAGGAGTAGCACATAGATCATATCAGAACACAAATAAGCTCAACTATTTCAAATGGCACATCCTTCAGCAATAGCAGTACGGAGTCAACCAATCCAACCCGGTGTAGAATACACATCCTCATTGGATCTATCAAATAGGCCCCAAATCAACTCTAGTCATCCACAAATAGATAAATAACCCTTCGAAGGTTCACAATGACCTAACCATACCACATACTATCATCTGGCTAGCTTTAGCCACACCTTCACAGTCATCAAAAAACAATCTGCTTTTGAGAATTCCCGATCTCCAAATCCATAAAACACACGAATCACCATATCTGATCCCAACTCCAACGCTCGAATGTCTAAAACATTTCTCATACACGATCTTCACATGAGGAATACGTCTAAAATTCTTCCCTGCCACATAGCAAAAATCTGAATATCAGCTCTCAATCAACCAAGCAAGTACTGCAATACCAATGAAGCATCCATAAGTCAACACACAATGCACCTTCTGAAATGCGCACCATTCCCAGGAATTACCAAGTAGTGCCGACATCCAAAATCTTTTGTGGTGGATAAACCCATGACCTTCCTTTTGGAACTGAATCGTATACTTGCACATGCAAGTCTCAATCCCACTAAACGCACTGCATCTATCATGCCATCATATGAAAAGTACGGGAATCTCATAATCAATCCCTAAGTCACAATAGGATACATATACGATCAGCCTGAAACCTTTCATTTGATCTCATCTTGAAGAAAATCACAATACTCAACATGCTCCTCATGCCACTAGGGAATATCCATCTCAAACCATGGTATAAATCATCAAGAACCCTCCAAAACCCATTTGCACGTAATAAAACCATCATAACTGAATCTTTCTAACTCAAACAAGCCATGCAGGTCGCAAAAACCCAAGAGCGTTGCCACAAAACACCTGTAGAACCTCACCACATACACGTACCCAAATAACCGACCATAACCATTACCGTGCTGATCCAACCTACTATGAAGTTGTCCTACTTCTCCGGGTTTCTTCTGAATTTCCTTCAAGTTGATACTTCTCCTTGCCAGAACACCATAATCCTTACCCAAAACTCACCACAAGAGGTTCTAACATAAAACCACACACCTTAAAACCATAAGCCATTGTATTCCCTCTTAAGCCCCAGTTTTTGAAATCCCTGAGTCACCTGCTTTGGAGTACGGGCGGCGGGAGTATGTGCACCTCTCACGGCCTAAGAAGTGGCTGGTGCAGCGAAAACTGAGACTGCCTAAGCCAGACTCGTGCATACAGTCAATAGCTTGGCAAAAGTCTCCTAAAGGCCTGGAATCACAATGCGCAAAGCAGGTGCCTAAGCTGGTCCCACCAGCTCAACCACATATGGTATCTTCTCCTCCGCTGGAGCAACTGGTGGCTCCACAGGTGATGCTCTAGCTGTGGTGCGAGCCGCACCTCGGCCTCTACTGCAGCCCCGACCTCTGGCTGCCCTACTTGGTTGTACTGGTGGCCGTTCGCCTGATCCAGTCACACGTGTCCTCACCATCCGTGAGAAAATAGAATAATAGAAGTTTAGTCTCTCGAGTCAACAAATCCGCACGACAAGAATACATGAAAGTGAATTTTTCTAACCTTTCGATAGCCTCTCGAAGATAAGTACAAACGTCTCTGTACCGATCCGCAAGACTCTACTAAACTTTTTTATGATTAGTGAGACCTAAGTAACCTAGCTCTGATACCAACATGTCACGACCCAAAATTCCACCCGTCCTGATGACACCTAACACACTTGCTAGGAAACGACAATCATATAAAAACTAAACAATTGAATGGAACATGCTTAATAACTCAACAGTACAAAAATCTCATAAACATATGATAGAAACAACTGAAACTCTGCTACAACCACCCCTAAATCTAGTGTCAACGAGTACCTGAGCTACTAAGTATCAACATAGTATTAAAATCTAGTACAAATGTCTGAGTTATAGAACAGTACTAAATAGAAAATAAGAAGAAGGAGAGTCAAGGTCTGCGGACGTCATAGAAGCTACTTCAAGGTCTCCGAGCAGGTACTAGCACCAATCTATCAATCGTGGCATCCAAAAGTACCTGGATCTGCACACGAGGTGCAGAATGTAGTGTGAGTACAATCGACCCAATGTACTCAATAAGCATCGTAGCTAGCCTTAATGAAGTCATCAAGCACATGAAGAAACATCTGTGTGTGTATGTGTACAATTTCTCAAATACCCTGCTCAGTCAATATTAGACATATAGAGATGATATGCACTTAAATCAGGTAAATAATCACGGAAATTGCAAGTAAAGATGAAATGCAAACTCCGAACAACACTGGCCAGAGTTCTTCAACCTTTCCAATTCCATACCAAAACCACTGATCAGTTTTCCTCAATATCTGTGTGTATACCATCAAGAGAGAAACATGAGAGGGTGGCCCTAGAGGGATGGATCCATATCCACACGCAAGCAAAGCCAATTCAATAGGTTAGCAACCTAGCATGGTCCTAGGCTCAATATCATAATCCGCCCGACGTGGTCACAAGCACAAAAACACAATCCGTCTGGCGTGGTCACGGGTATAACAATACAATCTGTCCGATGTAGTCATAAGCATAACAACATAATCCGCCCGGCATGGTCACATGAATAACAATAACAATCGGCTCGGCGTGGTCACGGGCACCTAGTCCAATCGTATCACACAAGAGCAAATAAACAAGAATACATGTATGTGATGAATGAATATCAAATCTCATGTTCCTGGACTGGCATTAATGTCATGCTAAAGTGTAAGCATGTGCAAAGTGTAGTATCATAGCGCAAATAGGCAATTTCATCACAGAATAGCATTTGTCAAGTTCATTCAGGGATTAAACCTCTATGTAGCCTCTAACATTGCTAAAATAGTTCACGATAATATCACAAAAGTAAGAAACATCATAGTTTAATGCTTAACAGTCAATTCTACACATATCATAGCCTAAGCACAACAAGAGCATGGATAAATACCCCTGTGTTAGCACATGGGCTTAACCCCACACATGTCCGCACCCACAATAATTCAGGCAACTAGTGCCTCAACAAAATTTAGATAAGATACTTACCTCGAGCAAACCAAATTACTCCTCTAACAAGCCCTTCTCGCGCGTATCAACCTCCGGAAAGCTCGAATCTTGTAAAAATAATGTAATACGAACAATAAAAGCCATAGAAAGTGATTCTATAAGATATAACTAAGGTCTTTAACTCAATCAAAAAGTCAACCCAAAATAATAATCCCTGGCTCTCACCTCAGAACCCGACAGAATTTTCAAATTCCGAATACCCATTCATTTACGAGTCCAACCATACAAAAATCATCTAAATCCAACCATAAATCGCCCTTCAAATCCACAAATTTCACACTCCAATAACATAGTCCAAAAATCCCACATTCTAGCTTAGATTCATCAGAAATAGGTGAAATAATCAATGGGTATTCAATATTCATGGACAAAAGTGATTAATAATCACTTAGCTCTTCAATCTAGGTGAAAAACTCTCAAAAATTGCCTAGTCCGCACTCCAAAATTTCCAAAATAAAAGAAAAGTCAAACCCTTGACTTTTTATCCTTCTGCCAATCGAAAATGCACTTGCAGTCACGATCTCCGCTTCTGAAGTAACACATCTACCTCTGCGAAAAATACTTAACTCCCGACCATCCGTATTTGCGACAACATTCACGCACCTGCGAGATCGCTTCCGTGGCTCTTGCCCGCACCAGCAAATTACCTCGCGCGTTTGCGACCTAGGTCAAGCTGCCTAACTTTGTACTTGTAGACTCCTCATTGTAGAAATGTTTTTGCTTCTGCGAAAAATCACACTCTTCAGCGGACCTCAGTGCGTCACCTCCATTCTGCACCTGCGAATACGCATCGACTCTCACCGCAGGTGCGAATGCACCAGATACCTGAAACTTCAGCACTTTGCCAAAGTGAAACCAAGCTCCGTCAACCATCCAAATAACACCTAAGTCCTCCAGGACGTCGACTAAACATATCAAAAAGTCCTAAATCACATTTCGAACTTAGACTAAGCCTCAAACCACATCAAACTACATCAAAAACATGAATCGCACCCCAATTCAATCCTAGTGAAACTAATGAATTTTTAACTTCTAAAATCGATGCCGAAACCTATCAAACCAACTCCGATTGACCTCAAATTTTACACACAAGTTATAAATGTCACAACGGAACTACTCCAACTCCTGGAACAAAAATCTGAGCTCGGTATCAACAAAGTCAACTCTCGGTCAAACTTCTTAATCTTCCTAACGTTCAACTTTTCAGCTTTCGCCAATTCAAGCCAAAACGACCTACGGACCTCCAAATCTATATCCGGACAGAATCCTAAGTCTAAAATCACTACACGGAGCTATCAGAATCATCAAATTCTATTCTGGAGCCGTTCACACATAAGAAAACATCCGTTCAACTCTTTCAACTTAAGCTTTCAACCTTGGGACTAAGTGCCTCAATTCATTCTGAAACATCTCCGGAACCAAACCACCATTCCATCAAGTCACATAACCACAAATGAACATAGAGTAAGTAATAAATAGGAGAACGGGGCTACAATGCTCAAAACGATCGGCTGGGTAGTTACAAGATATCTAGCATATATGAAGTTACACGAACTACCTCTTGAAGCGTGGGAGAAACTTGTCGTTTAAGTAGTCCTTTTGTTCGACGGATGATCAGCGAAAGCATCACCAAGTTTGCTCCTCGTCACCAGCACGATCACCATCTCAGTTGTTTTACTCTGCTGTTTTACCTGAACAATACCCAAAAATAGAAAAGTTCAAGTGGGTGATGTTTTCTAGGAAAATGTGTCTCCAAAATTTCTAGGGGGATGCCCGCCTCCTGGTGGAAAAACCCATTTGTTTATAACATGTTTTAATGGTTAAAACCTCTTTTTAAAAACCTATTAGGATTTTTTTCCACCGAGAAAAGTATTTTATTTATTTTCTAGTTATTCAGGCACATCAGAGACCACATAACTTTGATTAATAAGGATTCCTATTATAGAATTAGTCGATTCAAAATATTTGGATTAATTCTACTACAATAAATCACGAGTTATTTCACTTAAAATTGGTTATTGCACTCTTCAGTTTACTTTTGAAATTCTTCTATTAAGCGTTATTTAACTCCCCATATTAAAATTCATATACTAATCAATCAAATGAAATTATTGATAACTTATTTTATTAATTATTTTCTTTAGATTCGCTTAACTTATATGTGTTGGATACAAAATTCACCGGCCATTTTTACACATAAAAATTTATAAACTTTCATAAAAGTATATCATCAAGCTCAAGACCGAGACATGAATACCATTATCTAACCGTCATTTTTTCAATGTATATTATTATTGTCTAGCTCACCGACATATGACCCAAAAGGAATCTCTTTTTCTAATAAACTAAAATGATAAATAATATGCAAATCTAATAATAATTATATTAAAATTAAGAGTATAAGTACATTTAATGGACAAAAAAAGTTAATTAAGTCAGTATAGAATATTTATCTCTACTTGTTCTGTTTAATACATATAAAATGTAAAGAATTTGAAATTAAATCATTCCCATAGTCAAGATAAATTATATTTAATCTTCTACTATAACCTTTGTGATGGATTGTCAACTATCATTATTAGATTTTGAACTCAAACTTTATACTTATAGAATCGACGATTTAATCTTCCGTGTATGCATTAAATCAACTGCTAGATAAGTTAATGGACAACAAAAACAACAACAACAACAATAACAACAATAAAGCCGCTATAATCCCATAAATGGGTCTGGGGAGGGTAGTATATACGCAGACCTTACCCCTACCCGATAAGTAAATGGATAAACAGGCAAAAATATGACATATTTAAGTTGATATAAAAATTAAAATAACTATTCAATAATAAATACTGTAGAAAACGCTTCTCCAATTCAATTATAGTGAATATACTAATATATACATGAGTTTTTAGGAGAATAGGACTCTAAAGTTACGATTGCTAAGGATTCCTAATGACAAAATAATTATACAGCTTCTTCTTGTCAATCTTAAACTCCTATATGACATTATCCTTATACGCCTCCTCAAGTTGAGCAAGGCCTGGAACAACTGCCAACTTGCGCTTCATATCCAGGAATCAGACCTTTTGACAAAGGGTTGGTGAGAGCATCAACCACTTGATCATGAGAAGTCACTTACTGACTGACTAGGACTTTCCACGAACCTTGTCACGGGCCAAAAGAATTTTGATTTTCATATATTTCGTTCGGGAATGAAAAATGGTATTAGCAGTCAAGTTATAACGACCCGATCGATCGTTTCGAGCTTTAGCATTCTATTCGATGATTTGATACTTTGAGTAGCTTTATATTATGTATTATGACTTGCATGTATGGTTGGTTTGGTTTTTGAGCGGTTCAGGATTGATTTGGAAGAATGATTCTCGTTTTGGAAGCTTTAAGGTGGAAGAGTTGACCAAGGTTTGACTTTTGGGTAAACAGACTCGAAATTGGGTTTTGATTGTTCCAATAGGTTCATAAGAAAATTTTACACTTGTACGTATGTTCGGATTTGGTTTTGGAGGTTCATAGAATGATTCGACACTATTTTTCGAAAGTTGAAAATTTGAAAAACTTAAGAATTCATAAGTTTGACTAAGAGTTGACGTTAATGTTATCGGACTCCAATTGGTGCTCCGAGACTTTGGATAGGTCTATCTAGTTGAATTCTACTTGTGTGCAAAGTTTAAAAATAATCCCAAGTGTTTAAGTGTGATTCAGACATTCTTTTGAAAGAATGAAGATTTAACAACTTAAGAAAAAAGTCTATTCGATTTGAGCCTCGATTCTTTGTTATGATATTCCCGTGGGTGTTTTGAGGCTTTGGCTAAGTTTGTATGATGTATTTATACTTGTTGGTATGATTGGATGGGGTCTCGAGGGTCTAGGGTGCATTTTGGAACATTGATTGAGAAACTAGTTAAGGACTTGAAGTTTGACCATGATCAATATCGGAGCAAGATGATCGCTTTTCGGTATTTTGAGTATACGATCAGACTCGTAGCGTGTTTTATACTAAAAATACATATATGGTTTGTGTCGGGGAGGTTCCGAATGAGTTTTGGACGCTAAAACGAACATTTTCTTATTGCTGGTTTTTTTTTTTCTGGTGTAAAGAATTACGAAAATATCATTGAAATTTTCAGATTTCTTTTAAAAATTCAAAACATCATATCTCCCTCATTTTAACACCAAATTGGGTGATTCAAGAGGCTATCTTGGGTGAAATCCCGCAAGGATCATTGAGCTTATCAAATATAAGTTTCAGGATCATCTAGGACCCGAATCGAGCTAGGACAGCTGCTGCATTTTTTTTCTTCTTTCAGAATTTAGTTATTTTTTTCTCACAAGGTTTTGGAGCTCGGTTTTGGGCGATTTTGGAGGGAATTTTTACTAATTGGATTGGGGTAAGTTTTTTTTTCTCGGATTTATTTATTTTCATGATTCCAACCTCGATTTTAGTGTTTGATTAATAATTTGAATTGGAAAAATTGAGGATTTTAGTAAAAACTTTCTAAAAACATAAATTGATAGTTTGAAGGCCGATATGAAGTCGGAATTGAATAATTTTGGTATGATTTGACTCGTATCGGAATGGATGTTCAGAATTTCTGAGCTTGTCGGGTTCCGAGGTGTGGGTCCGGGGTTGACTCTTTAGGTTGACTTTTTTGTTTACATTAAAGATCAAAGCTTTATTATCCGAAATTGTTTCTTATGGATATCATTTATGATATTAAGTTATTTTGGCTAGACTCGAGCCGTCCATAGGTTGTTTCACACGGGAAAGGTTCCTTAGAGTATTGATTTACCTTCTTTGAGGTAAGTATCTTGCCTAAATTTGTATGGGAGAAATACCCCTTAGGATTGGGTTTGATTGTACTATTTGAATTATGTGGAAGATATGTACATGAGGTGACGAGTGTGTACACGGGCTTATATATGAAAATTGATCGGATTAGACTCTTAGGTTACTTATAAGCATTTAATTGAAGTTGTTATTAATTGTTCAATCTTTTGTTGTCAAGCTTATTCTTACATGCTTTACTTAAAATCATTATTACATATTCTAGTTTCCATTGTCGAGGTTACTCTTATATGCATTTATTAGTAGTAGTTGTTACATTCTATTCTTTCCATTGTTGAGTTATTCTCATGCATTTAGTCGTAGTTGCTATTTCATGCTACCTCTCTTATTGTTGAGATTATGTTATGGATTTGAATTTGCAGTTGCAATTTCATGCTTCATTGTTGAGTTATAGAGGTTGTAGTTGTTGAGAGCTATTGACACGTTTGTGGTTGAAATTGTTGGTTATTGGAATACTTTTCCTTGTTGAGTTATTCCTTTTTCATTTTGTTGTTATTGAGATTCTTGTACATATTGTGGTTGAGTTGTGGGCTATGTGTTGTGGTAACATTGGTGTTGTTGACTTTTTTGCAAGTTGTGGAATATGGGCACTTATGGTGCGAGTTATGATTATGTTGTGATATTGATACTCATGCGGTATTATAAGGCTAGGGGTTATACGCATGCGGTAAGATAAGGTAGGCTTGATAAGCATATTGCTAGTAGGGTAATAACCTGAATCCACGCGGTGAGATAAGGTGGGCTAAAACGCGTGTAGCTATTTCGGGAAAAATGACTTTCATATCTAAATGTAAGGCTCACGCAGTGATATAAGGAAAGATAGTGATATGACTTGTAAAATGTGATTTCGAGGCGGTACCTCAGTCGTGATTCTTGTTCTTTATTCTATGTTGGGACAACTTGTTGATTTGAATGATTATTGTTCTTCCTTCAATCATTCATCCGCATTTTGATTATGTTTGGTGATTCGTTGTTATCTTGTTGTTGGAACGATTGTGACTTCTTTTGTGAGTCCTGCATTCTACGTGACTTGTTGTATTGCTTTAACATGCCAATTTGTACCTCTGTTATAACTTGGTAAATTGATTATCAGTGTGAATTTAGTTGCGTGGAGTCATTATATCATATTCTGTTGAGTTGTTGATAAGATAATGATTTAAATAATATAATTATTGACATCCTTTATTTTATGTGTCTCTTAAGATAGAACTCGTTATCTCACTCACTGCCTTATTATTTTAAATGGTTTTCACCCTTTTACTACAATTCGGTTCTCAAATTATACTCAACACCCTATTGATTGGTTACCTTACTTAAAATTGTTATTACGTTTCTCTCTTAACAAATTCTATCTTTATTTTTTTTAATTTAACTGATGTTTTACTTTGTTTAAATGTGACATTTTACTTAATTTTATTGATTTCTAAACTTAACCCATATGATACTCTATTTTGTATAAATTGTATTTTATTTACTTTAATTGATTTTAAAATAAACTCATTATTTTATTTAATGCGTTACTTTGTTCAAGATTTTTATTATGCTATATGGTGTTTAAATATAACTCTCGATCATTTTAATTGATATTTGTTATGGTTGCAATGTACATGGTAGCACGTGGACCTTGCCGTGTGAAGGTAATTGTTATTGTGGGCACGAGGTGCCATACGTGTAAGATTTGGAAATTATGGTCCATGATTTGTGCCGTACGAGGTGTGGTGCCTTGGGTAATTCTTGTTTTTGGCCCATGCATTGGTCATGATTTGGTTATTTGAGCTGTCATTGGTTCCTCCTTATTTGAATTCATTCATATCTCATTGGTGTTCTAATTATGTTGCTTTTCTATTATCCGTGTACTCTTGATGCCATTTGCATTTCTTTTATTTCGTTGTTGGTCATAAATTAATACTCTTTTTGCCGGTAGCCTTACATTGATGTTCTTTCCATTGTTAGCTTCATGCATATCTTGTACAGGTTTCTATGTCTTTAGGTGTCTTGACCTGGCCTCGTCACAACTCTACCAAGGTTAGGCTTGATACTTACTGGCTACCGTTTTGGTGTACTCATGCTACACTTCCGCATATTTTTGTGCAATTCTGATCGTGATATTGAGAGTTGTGTCTGCTCGGCGGAGACTTCAAGGTATACCTGCTTGGCGCTCACACATCTCTGAGTCACAATCTTACTTCTTTATGCTACTATTAAATTGTAAATCAGAACAGTATAGTATTTAGAAATTCTAGTGTATTTCAATAGAGCTTATGACTCTATACTACCTATTTTGGGAAATATAACTATTGGCCGTTGCAGTTTTGTATGCCATTTATTGGTTTATGATTTAATGATTAAATATTTTAATTCTGTTATTAACTCAGCATGTGTTAAGCTTACCAAGTCATAGAGACTAGGTGCCATCACGACATCTTAATATGGGAATATGGCATCGTGACAAGTTTGTATTAGAGTTCTAGGTTCATAGGTGATATGAGTCATAAGCGAGTTTAGTAGAGTCTTGCGGATAGGTATAGAGACGTTTGTACTTATCTTTGAGAGGCTACAGAACAATTAGGAAATTCTACCTCTTTCATTCCTCATCATGCAGCATTGATTCAGCTTGAAGCGTATATCTTATATTCCTTTGCATCCACTCATGTATGATATTGCGCACTCGGTATCGGCTATGCACCGACGATTTGTGATGCTGCGGATGGGCTACAAGGGGGCCATGGGTGCTCGATCATTGTCCGAATGTGTTGTACAGACTGAGGACGAGGATGTATTGATAGATCTTTCAGTTGTTCACGTGTGGGGTACAACGGTTGTAGTTTCTAGTTGGTGAATGCGATTATGGGAAGATTTGATTGGTCACCAAGTCGTCGTGATCGTGGTAGGGCCATAAGAAGATGTTTACTTGAGGATAGTTGGTAGTATTAGAGACTATGTGTTTTGTCGAGGACTTCTATTCGGTGAAAGGTACATATTGTCATTCGAGGCACCTGCTGAAGCGGGCTTGACTGTCACGAGGATGGATATGCACTCAGTAGATAATTTGAGGTATCTTATCAGTGATATTATACCATCTATGAAGGTTGGTATTGTGGATCATCCGATGTTATGTCCTATGGCTTCGCGCAAGGTGGGGCAGTCTACTATCGATGATCAGATTGCACGGTCATGTGTTATATAAGTTTTGGTCTAAGGTATATGTGTGGTATTGAAGGGTTCTCCAAAATTGTATATGGCTAAGGTTTGAGATTTGCATGGGATAGTGTTGGGACTTGCGGTACTTTTGTGCAATTATTGACTCTATATTTCCGTATCATAGAGGTAAGAGAAACAACTTCAGATTCACAGAAGGTCTCTTGAGAGTGAGTATCTCAGTTGCGGCATTATTGGGTGCTTAAGAGGAAACACAACAGTTTTATGGGCTTTCGGACAATGTGGTTCGTGCTAGGATCTCTTGTGATAAGATTTGGTTAAGGATTGTAGTGTACGGATAAGGAGAAGTGTTAACTTGAAGGCAAGTTGAGGAGGATTCGAAGAGATGGGTCAGCTCGGTTGTGTTGGGTCAGCATAGCAATAAAGGTAATTGGTCTTTTGGTGTGGTAGCGCTTTACCAGCATTTTGTGGCAGTACTCTTGGGTTGACAGCTTATGTGTCTTGGTCTAGTTGGGGGAAATTCAGTTCTAATGCCTTGGTTATGTGAGGACGTGTCTCGAAGAGTTCATGAATAGTGGCGATCACGGCTTGAGCCGGGCGTCTGCTACTGGCATAAGGAACATGTTGCGTGTTATGATTTTTTTCTTGGATAGGTAGCGAGTTCTAGATAGCATGGATGATTTCATATGCTTAGAAGAATTCTAGCATCATTTGGTACCACCCGAGAAGGGTGCACACACCAGAAGGTGCACTATGCTTTGACTTGCGGATGCCTGACTAGTATTAGGGTAATCACTTGATTGATCGACCGCTGATGTTCAAATTTTGTTATATGGCACGAAATAATTATGGAAGTATTTATCATTGGATGACTGTGTCAGTCAATTGAGTTGTACAGTTTGGATTGGATATGGAGATTCTGGCATTTTAAGGATCAGAATACTACGAAGTTTCTCCGAGGCAGCTTATTCCATGGTTGTGGACGGTAAAGGTATGCTAAGAGGTTGGCGACCGATAATATGTGCTATAGATATGCTATTATGCGATTTTCGGAGGCTATCCACCTATTTCGGAAGGATCAGAATTGATTTGGAGGCTGCTGGTAGGCCTAATGAGAATGTATATTTTACATCGAGTCAGACTAGATTACTCGGCACAATTATTATAGCAGGTAGTGTCATCGGTTAGAGTTGACATTATTCATGTTCTGATGTGTTCTATGTGTTACTCTTCTACACCACGACGGGTTGTGACTGCTGACTATTTACATACGATGCGGTTATGTTTAAGCTTTGTCAGGAAATTCGAGCGAAATTGATTTTGGGGTGTTTAATGGTTGATTGTGCCTTTGTTATGGTCTTCATGTTTCAAGTATATAGTGATATCTGTATCTCCGTGGTTATGGTCACGCGCTTCGTATGTTTGTTGTTGATATGTTTATGGTTGTTGATTGTGAGTATCATGGCTCGACGTATTCCAGGTGGATCAGTGTCGGACTAGGTCATACATCGCAGTGGCGTTATGTTAGGATATGATCCTTCGGGCTTATTTCGTGTGTTATGTTTCCCCTTGTTTGGTGGATTGATAGCATTGCGTTTCATTGTGGTATTTGTTGAGATGGCAGGATGGTTCCTTCATTTCCATTCTCTTTCCATCATTGGTATATCTGAGTTATTGTTCGTTAGTGCATGGATTGCATGGTATGTGGCTCTAAGTAGGATTTGTGTGATAGGTCGGTTGAGTATATTGTACTGGATGAGGGGGGGGGGGGTTATTTGACCAGAAATAAGTGCCATCAGATTTGATTAAGGTATGTTTGGAAGAATACCGTCGCTAGTCAGCTTAGATTTTGGCTATGGTTCTTATCGGGTAAGAGAGCTCCACGAAATGTTGATCTTATGGGTGGTTATGAGTTTCTGTATGTTTCTTTCATCATTGGCAGTGTACGAAGGTTCAGAACAAGGTTTTAGTTGATATGAGGTTTGCTATCGGTGTTGGGTTGGTTATCGAGCAACTATTGCGGTCGGAAGTTATTGCTATGAGTACTTGCATTATGTTGTATATCATGTGATTTTGTCTTGAGATATGGTTATGTATTGATAGAGCTTGTTCAGATTTATACGGTGCGTAAAAGCAAGAATATGGTCGTATAATGAGTTCCGAATGTTGGGGATTCGGGTTTTATGGTTTATGGACTAAGGTTGAAGTAAGAATCCTCTGTTAGGTGGTGTTGTTGGGCATATATGGATTGGGGTGACGTGGACTCACCCTTGGTTATATGTATGGTGAGGTTATATGGCGATTTGACGACTTTGGAACGACTCTTGGCACGTTCGAGGACGAACATATGTTTAAGTGGTGGAGAATGTACCAATCCGATCGGTTGTTTCGAGCTTTACCTTTCCATTCGGCGGTTTGAGACTTTGAGTAGCTTCATATTACGTATTATGACTTGCGTGTATGGTTGATTTTGAAGAATGATTCTCGTTTTTGAAGCTTTAAGTTGGAAGAGTTGACCAATGATTGACTTGTGAGTAAACGGACTAGGAATTGAGTTTCAATTGTTCCAATACGTTTGTATGATGATTTTGGACTTGTACATATGTTCTAATTTAGTTTCGGAGATTCCTAGAAGAATTCGACAACTATTTGTCGAAAGTTGGCAATTTGAAGAACTTAAGAGTTCATAAGTTTTACCAAGAGTTGACTTTGATGTTATTAGACTCCAATTGGTGTTTCGAGACTTTAGATAGGTCTATATAGTTGAACTGAACTTGTCTGCAAAGTTTGAAAGTAATCCAACATGTTTAAGTGTTATTCTGACACTCCTTTGAAAGAATGAAGATTTAACAACTTAAGAGAAATTCTTTTCTCTTTGAGCTTCGATTCTTTGTTGTGATTTTCTCGTTGGTGTTTTGAGGCTTTGGATAAGTTTGTATGATATATATTGTACTTTTTGGCATGACTGGATGGGGTCCTTTGAGTCTCGGGTATATTTTGGAACATTGGTTGTGAAACTAGTTAAATTAAGAACTTGAAGTTTGACCATGGTCAGTATCAGATTAAGATGACCTCTTTTCTGTGTTAGAGTGCGCGAGTAGGTTTGTAGCATGTTGTATAATTGAAATGCATATATGGTTTGTGTCTGGAAAGTTCCCAATGAGTTTTGAGTGATAAAACAAAGATTTTCCTATTTTTTCTGCTGTAAACAATTATGAAAATGCCATTGAAAATCTCAAATTTCTTTTGAAATTTCAAAACATCATAGCTCCCTCATTTTAAGGCCAAATTGGGTGATTCAAGAGGCTATCTTAGGTGTAATCTCGCAAGTATCATGTTGGACTTATTAAATATATGTTTCGGGAATTATCTAGGACTTGAATCGAGCTAGGACAGCTGGTACATATTTTTTCTTGTTTCGGAATTTAGTTATTTTTTTCTCACAAGGTTTTGGAGCTCAGTTTTGGGCGATTTTGGAGGGAATTTTACTACTTGGATTGGTGTACTTATTTTTGACTCAGATTTGTTATTATTTAATGATTCCAACCTCGATTTTAGTGTCTGGTTAATAATTTGAATTGGACAAATTGGAAATTTTAGTAAAAACTTTCTAAAACATAAATCGATGGTTTGAAGGCCGATATGAGGTCGGAATTAAATGATTTTGGTATGATTGGACTCGTATTAAAATGGGTGTTCGGAATTTGTTAGTTTTGTCGGGTTCCAAGGCGTGGGCCGGGGGTTGACATTTTTGGTTTTCACTAAAGATCGAAGCTTTATTATCTGAAATTGTTGCCTATGGATTTTATTTAAGATGTTAAGTTATGTTGGCTAAATTCGAGCCGTCCGGAGGTTGTTTCACACGGGAAGGGCTTCTTAGAGTGTTGATTTAGCTTCTTTGAGGTAAGTATCTTGCCTAACTTTGTGGGAAAATACCACTTAGGGTTGGATTTGATTGTAGTTTTTGAATTATGTGGACGATGTGTACATGAGGTGACGAGTGCGTGCACGAGCTTATATATGAAAATTGACCGGTTTAGACTCTTAGGTTACTTATAAGCATTTAATTGAAGTTGTTATTAATTGTTCAATCTTTCGTTGTCATGCTTATTCTTACATGTTTTACATGAAGTCATTATTACATGTTTTAGTTTTCATTGTCGAGGTTACTCTTATATGCATTTATTAGTAGTTGTTGTTACATGCTATTCTTTTCATTGTTGAGTTATTCTCATGCATTTAGTTGTAGTTGCTATTTCATGCTACCTCTGTTATTAAGCTTATGTTATACATTTGAATTTGAAGTTTCCATTTCATGAAAATACCTTCATTGTTGACTTATGGAAGCTATAGTTGTTGAGAGTCATTAACACGTTGTGGTTGAAATTGTTGGTTATTGGAATATCTTTCCTTGTTGAGTTATTCCTCATTCATTTTCTTGTTATTGAGATTCTTGTACATGTTGTGGTTGAGCCGTGGGCTATATGTTATGGTAACATTGGTGTTGTTGACTTTTTGACTAGTTCTGACATATGGGCACTTGTGGTGCGAGTTGTGATTGTGTTTTCATATTGATACACATGCGGTAGTATAAAGCAAGGGGTTGATAAGCATGCGGTGAGATAAGGTAGGCTTGATACGCGTGTTTCTAGGTGGGGAACTATTTGAAGCCACGCGGTGAGATAAGGTGTGCTAAAACACGTGTAGCTATTTCGGGAAAGATTATTTTCAATACTAAATGTATGGGTCACGTGGTGATATAAGGACAGATTGTGATTATGTATAATGAAATGTGATTTCGGTGCGGTACCTCGGTTGTGATTCTTGTTGTACATTCTATGTTGAGACAACTTGTTGATTTGAACGATTATTGTTCTGCATTCTCATTCATCCACATTTTTATTGTGTTTGGTTATTCATTGCTATCTTTGTGTTGGAACGATTGTGGCTTCTTGTGTGAGTAATTCATTCTACGTGATTAGTTGTATTACTTTAACATGCCAATTTGTGCCTCCGTTATAACTTGGTAAAATGATTTTCAATGCGAATTTAATTGCGTGGAATCATTATAACATATTCTGTTGAGTTGCTGGTAACATAATGATTTAAATAATAGAATTATTGACATGCTTTATTCTATGTGCCTCTTAAGATAGAACTCCCTATCTCACTCGCTGCCTTATTATTTAAATGGTTATCGCTCTTTTACTATAACTCGGTTCTCAAATTATGCTCAACATCTTGTTGATTGGTTACCTTACTTAAAATTGTTATCACATTTCTCTTTTAACAAATTCTATATTTAATTCATTAATTAACTGATGTTTTGCATTATTTAAATATGACATTTTACTCAATTTTTTTGATTTCTAAACTAAACCCATATAATACTCTATTTTGTATAAACTGTATATTAGTTTACTTTAATTGATTTCTAAAATAAACTCATTATTCATTTGACTCCTTACTTTATTCATGATTGTTATTATGCTTTATGATGTTTAAATATAACTCTCGTTCATTTTAATTGATACTTGTTACGGCAGCAATGTACAGGATAGCACGTGGGCCTTACTATGTGAAGGTATTTATTATTGGGGACACGAGGTGCCATACGTATAAGATTTGGAAATTGTGGTTCATGATTTGTGACTTACGAGGTGTGGTGCCATGGGGTAATTCTTGTTTTAATCCCATGCATTAGGAACGATTTGATTATTTGGGCTGTCATTGGGCTCTCATCGGTGTTCTGATTATGTTTCTTCTCTATTACTTGTTTACTATTTGCTTCCATTTGCATTTCTAATATTTCGTTGTTGGTTGTAAATCAATAATCTTTCCGCGATTAGCCTTACATTGATGTTCTTCCCATTAGCTTCATGCATATGTTGTACAGGTTTCTATGTCTAGTAGGTGTCTTGACCTGGCCTCGTTAGTACTCTACCGAGGTTAGGCTTGTTAATTACTGGGTACCATTTTGGTGTACTCATGCTATGCTTTTCTACATTTTGTGCAGATTCAGGTATTTCTGATCATGATATTGAGAGTTGCATCTGTGCGGAAGAGACTTCGAGGTATAACTGCTTGACGCTAGCAAGCCTCTGAATCACCGTCTTACTTCCTTATGCTAGTGTAAATTGTTAATCGAAACAGTATAGTATCTAGAAATGGTATTGTATTTAAATAGAGCTTATGACTCCGTACTACCCGTTTTGCAAAATGTATAAATGTTGGTCGTTGCAGTTATGTATGTCATTTACTTGTTTATGATTTAATGATTACATAGTTTGATTCTGTTATTAACTCAATTTGTGTTTGGCTTACCTAGTCTTAAAGACTAGGTACGATCACGACATCCTAAGGTGAAAATTTGGGGTCGTGACACAAGTAGGTTGCACTAAGATTACCACACCAGTGAATGGGATTAGGGTGGTAAAGTATCTAATCTCTCAGAGGAGAAGCTCAACCCATGTCATGTCAAAAGTAGTAGTAGCTAATGCCCGATCTCAAGCTTTTATGCTCAACCACAATACAATTTATTTCTTTCGAGAAGCCCATGAAATCAAACGGGGGAAAAACGAAATGGCGAATCCAGTGGTAGACTTGTTATTATAAACATCACCCCCCCAAGACGAATCACTACAACCATGAAGCAAGGCAGAGGACCCACGAGAAAAAAATAAACCATGAGATAAAGTAGCCTTGACATAGCGAAGAATATGTTTGACAGCAGCGCAGTGAGAATTCATTGGACAATGCATAAACTGTGAAACTTTGTCAACCACATAAGCTATATTGGGTCTAGTAAATGTCATGTTTTGTAAAGCTCCAATGGTACTCCTATATAGAGTTTGATCATGAAATGGACGTCTACCAATTGTGGAGAGCTTGGATGAGCTTGAAGCTAGTGTGGAGACATGACCACATGAACCTATTTGCACACGATTAAGAAGATCTTTGACATACTTACCTTATGATGAATGCAATCTGTCATGTGTCCGGAAGGCTTTAATGCCCAATGTAACGACCCGACCTGTTGTTTTGAGCCTTTTTACTTCTCTAGGTAGTTTGAGGGCATGAGTAGCTCCGTATTATGTATTGTGACTTGTGTGAATCATCGATTTTGATTTTCAAGTAATTCGAAAATGATTTGGAAGAATGAATTTCGTGTTTGAAGCTTTAAGTTGGAAGAGTTGGCTAAGTTTGACTTTTGTGTATTTGACCTTGTAATAGAATTTTGATGGTTCCGTTAGCTCTGGATGGTGATTTTGGACTTGGCCATTAGCCCGGATTTGCATTTGGATATCTCTAGAAGAATTCGGCGCTACTTGGTAAAAGCTAGAAATTTGAAGGTTTGAAAAGTTCACAAATTTGACCGAGGGTTGACTTTGAGCATCTCGAATTCGGATTATGGTTCTGGTAATTTGAATGGCTTCGTTATGTCATTTAGGACATGTGTGCAAAATTTGAGCTCATTCCGGGTTGATTTGATATATTTTGGCGCGAGTTTTTGAAGTTGAAAGTTCAAAGTTTGTTTAAGTTTGAATTGAGGTGAGATTCGTCGTTTCGATGTTGTTTTGTGTTTTGAGGCCTTGAATAGGTCCTTAATGTGTTATGGGATGTTGTTGGAATATTCAGACGGGGTCACTGGTTTTTGCATTGCTAGTTTTCTGTTGTTACGTGTTGCTTCTGGCATTCTCGCGATCACGAAAGGTGTTTAGTATGCTGTGGAATTTTCTCTATTCATTTGCGTGAGTACAAACACGTTCGCATAGGTAGGGGTTGGTCATCATCACGTTTGTAACTGCATCTACGCGTTAGAGTAGTGTTATGGGTTGAGCTAGTCAGGAGGCAGGTTTCCTCTTCGCGTTTGCGATGTTGTTCACACGATCATGTAGTTTTGTGAGCTTTCTGTATCGCGTTCGCGAGTCTATTGCTATGATCGCATAGAGTAATTCAGAGGCAGTGTATTTTTCTTCTTCGTGATCGCGAGGGTATTTCCGCGATCACGATTTATTAATTCGCCCATTGATTATAAAGTACTCTATTTCGAATGTTTCAGCCATTTTTGCATATTTGGAGCTATGAAGTTTGGATTGAAATGATTTGTGAGGCAATTTTCACCATATGGATTGGGGTAAGTGTTTTCTACTCGGTTTTGTTTATATTTCATGAATCTATCTTCATTTTTAGCATTTGATTGATGATTTCAAATGAGAAAGTTGGGGGGTTTTTGACTGAAGTTTCATAGAGCGAATTCTTGAGTTTTGAACATCGATTTAGAGTCGAATTTGAGTGAAACTAGTATGGTTGGACTCGTAAATGAATGGGTTCTCGGATTTTGTGAGTTTTGTGGGGTTCCGAGGTGCGAGACCGGATTTGACTTTTTGGTTGACTTTGGGCTTTTGATTAAAGATTTGACCTTTATCATTTGGAATTGTTTCAATATTTGATGCATATGAGTTTCTTTTGGAAAGTGTCGAGCCGTTCAGAGGTCGGTATGCGTGAGATGGCATTTTTGGAGCATTATTTGGCTTGCTCGATATTGGATTTGGCTTGTTCGAGGTAAGTAACACTTCTAAACTTGTGCTGAGGGTATGAATCCCTGAATATATGTGTTATATGTTTGGTGTGAGGTGATGCATATGCTAGCGTGCACCGTGTGGATTATGGCTCGGTTAATTCTGCGGTACTGTGTAGTTACTTAATCTTGTTTGTATCCATAAAATTTCTACGTGATAGAGTAATTGAGCTCTGATCAGTGTTAGAAACCACGTTTAGGCTATAAGCTTATTCTATTGGGGGCCCACTGAGGTCATTTATGTTGTTGAGATATTTTCTTAAATTACAGTTACATACTCAGTCATATTCATTTATTTGCATATCATATCTCAATCCCTGTTATCATTTGTTGTCACAACAAGTTATCATTGTTTGGGCTGATGACATGAGATTTGTGAGTTTGATCGACTGGAGATTGATGACTGAGTTGGGGCCTAAGAGCCGTGTTGCGAGTGAGACATGTGGATCTGGTTGCACGTCGCATCAGGACTTATGGCTATGTGTGGATCGGGTTGCACGTCGCAATAGGCCTTATGACTTTATTTGGATCGGGTTACATGCTACAACAGGCCTTATAGTATATGTGGATCGGGTTGCATGCTGCAACAAGTCTTATGGCTATATGTGGATCGGTTTTCACGCCGCAACAGACCTTACGGCTATATGTCGATCGAGTTGCATGCTGCAACAGGCCTTATGGCTATAAGAGGATATATGGATCGGGCTGCACGCCGCAACAGGTTATATTAGCGCTTGGGCTCCTCCGCTGTCTGCATACCCACAATGAGCGCAATTACAAGTGATTCATGATGGGATCAGGTTGTGCACGCAGCAGGTACCGTACAGTGCTAAGTGACTGACTGTGCTGAGTGATTGAGCGTGAGGAGTGGGAATGTGAGACAGTGATATTGAGTACTGTGAGAGTGTGAGTATATGAGTTCATCACTGTGATACATGCATCTGATATGCATACTTGACATACAGGCATAGAGGTGTATTTTCTCATGATACATAGTTTTGTAACATTTATGACTTCACATGCACATTGACATGTAGGCATATAGATGTATTTTCCTCATGCTATCTGAGATTGAATCATCTTATCTGTTGCTGAAAGATTTTGGGAAAAACCAAAGGTTTCTGACTTGCTCATATTTCTGTGATTGGGTGAAGGATTTGGGTTTTACTGTTATACTTGAAAAGCATGCCTATTTTTCCATAACTGTGAACGAGCTGAGCTGAGCATCTTTGAGTTGTTTCTTGTACTACTTTCATTATATTGTTGCGAGTGATGTTGGCTATTGGTGTTGCACTCTGACCGTTTTTCCATGCTCGTCACTATTTTCAGCCTAAGGTTAGGTTTGTTACGTATTGAGTACATGGGGTCGGTTGTACACATACTACACTTCTGTACCTTGTGTGCAGATTTGGATGCTGATATCGCTGCGTATAGCGGGAGCTAGTACTGAAGACGTACTTGCATTCCGATTTTAGCTACCTCTTGCTCATGGTAGCTTTAGACTTATAAAAATATGTTTATGTACATTTCAAACAGATGATGTATTTTATTTCTTACCAACTTTTTAAATTCTAAATCATAAAAGCCCATGATTTGTACTACCAGGGCTTGGAAAATTCTTTGTATAAAAGCAGTTGTATTATCATTTCTTCTCTTAATAACTCTCATTAAATAGGATAGTTGGTAATTGGCTTACCTAGCGGGTCGGGTTAGGTGCCATCATGACTAGTTGGATTTTAGGTCGTGACAAGTTGGCATCAGAGCTCTAGGTTCATAGGTTCTACGAGTCATGAGAAAGTGTCTAGTAGAATCTTGCGGATCGGTATGATGACGACCATACCTATCTTTGAGAGTCTACAGGGCATTTAGGATAAACTTCCCGTATTTCTTTCCTTATCATGCGACATTGATTCAGCTTGAAGAGTAACTCTTTAAATTCCTTCCATGCATTCGTATGCGCATATGAGCGCTCGGTATCAGTTGTGTATCGGCAGCTTGTGATTCCATGGATGAGGTGTGAAATGTGATTTCTATGTGCTGATGATGGGCCAGTCTGGAGGACTTGAGGCCGGGTTTTGAATGTAGCTTGAGCACGGGGATTTCTATTGTGTAAGAACGTGCTTTTGGACTTATAAGCCTAGTAGTGTCCCTATTAGTGGAATTTGTGGCTCGATGAGTGTTTCGATGACCATATGATGAGTATGATGTGACTGCGGGAGCTGTTCAGATGGTTTGAATGTGAAGAGTTTTCTTTGGATGTGAAAAGGACTATTGAGTGCTTGGCTTTTTTCTTGATGTGATGTATAGTGTCAAGGTATGAGTATGTTGGAAGCTTTTATATGTTGTTTAATTGTGGCAAAGTAGATTTTCATGTCTTGTTGTGAGTTCAGACTCAGGAAAATTTAGCAATAGCGTAGTAGTTGTGGCTCTGAAAGGTTATAGAGAGATGTCAATTTGAAGCTTAGCGGGTGGGTTATCACCTGCGGGGTAATTTACGGATGTGTGATTCTTATGATGTTATGTGGAGGCTTTCTTTTATATCATTGGGTTATATTTGTGCGATTTTAGTTTGGATCGGTTGTAATAGTTAACCTGATCGTCATGTGGATACATGCAAACTTAGTAGATGATTTGAGGTACTATATGGTTTGTGTTATGTGAGCTTATGAAAGATTTAGTTGAATCAGCCTGTGGTATTATGGTAGTAATAGAATATGGGTATTGTGAGTTATCGAGTGTTTGATCTATGGCTTTGAGCCAAGTGGGGGAGTGTACTATTGATGATTTGATTGCATGGTTTTGTGTTGTACTTGTTTCAATTTGAGGCATACTTGTGAATCATTTATGACTTGCCGAGGTTGAGATCGAGGATGACTCGAGTAAGGGAATTTCCGGATACGAGTTATATTACAGTTTATGGGTATATGGAAATCATGGAATGATTTGAGTTCTTATTCCTGATGGATGCAGTGCGCATGGAGTAGGAGTTTACTTTGTTGCATTAAGGCGGGGTTACTTCTTTGGGTGTTGTTGTGCTAATGGGGCACATGTCGTTCGGCCCCCTTGGGTGGTGCAATTGGGATTTGAGCAGAGTAAAATGACTCTTGAGAAGGTTCTAATGGGTTCAAGATTTATATGTGGCAATTGAGAATTTTTCGGATTTGTATATGGCTAGAATATGAGATTTACATTAGATGGTGTCGAGACTCGCGGTATTTCTATATCATTAGGGATTATACATTTAAGTATCAGGCAGGTGAAGGAAACGACTTTTGACTCATAGAAGGTCTCTTTAGTGTGGGTGTCTCAGATGTGGTTTTGGTCCACCTATGAGTGACGAGGAGCAGAAGAGGCTAGAGTGGTTTGGGAGGCTCAGGCCTCCAGAGTTCAGTGGGTTGAGTCAGAGGATGCTCAGGATTTCATAGATAGGTGTCAATGGATCCTTTCGCACGATGGGTTTCTGGAGACCAATGGAGTTTTATTTACTACTTTTCAAGTGTCGGGGTCAGCCTACAAATGGTGGGAGGCCTATTAGTTGAGCAGGCCAGCCGGTGCTGCACCACTTACGTGGCATGAGTTCTCAGTTCACTTCTTAGAGAAGTTTGTTCGATAGACTCGTAGAGATGAGTTGAGTAGGAAGTTTGAGTAGCTACGCAAGGAGGGTATGTCAGTAACTCAGTATGAGATGAGATTTTCAGAGTTGGCTCGTCACGCGATATAGTTGGTTCCCACTGAGAGGTAGAGGATTAAGAGGTTCATTGATGGCCTCAACTATGGACTACGTTTCATCATGACTCAAGAGATTGCTTAGGGTGCGAGGTTTAACGAGGTGGTTGATATTGCTAGACGCCTGGAGCAGGTTCATAGTCAGGAGTGTGAGGAGAGAGAGGCCAAGAGGCCTTGTAGTTCAGGTGGTTTCAGTAGTGCCACATCTGTAGGACAGTCCCATCACAACAGGGGTCGTCCTTATAGATCCGCTCAGATGGCTCGTCCGATTCATCGTGGTGCAACAGGTAGCCATGGTTCATACAGTGCTCATTCGGGCCAGTCATCATTCAGCACGTTACCAGTACAGGGTTCTACCATTCTTCATCTTCTCAGGTTTCCACAGGCAATTCTTTGGGTTATCAAGGTCAGCAGCCCATCAGGAGTGGTTACTGTGAGTGAGGAGACTTGAGTCATCTCAAGAGGTATTGCCCCAGACTATTGAGTAGGGTTCCATAGTAGAGATCTCAGTCTTTGATTCCAGCACAAGCAGCTACACCACCCGTACAGCTAGCTCAGGGTGGGGCCCTGCGCCCTAGAAAAGGAGGTCGATCAGGTGGTGGTCAGGCTCGGTACTATGCTTTTCCCGCTAGACCAAAGGCCATTGCTTCAGACGTTATGATCACAGGTATTGTGTAAGCGTGCCACAGAGATGCTTCCATGCTAGTTGACACTAGTTTCACTTATTCATATGTATCATTGTACATTGCTCGTTATTTAGATATGCCTCGTGATTCCTTTTTTATTCATGTTCATGTATCTACGCCGGTGGATGATTCTATTATTGTGGACTATGTGTATTAGTAGTGTGTGTTGACTATTGGGGGAGAGATGAGAGTTGATCTTTTAGTGCTGAGTATGGTTGATTTTGATGTGATTCTAGGCATGGATTGGTTGTCATCATGTCATGTTATTCTTGATTGTCACGTTAAAACCATGACATTGGTGGTTCCGGGGTTTCCCATGGTTGAGTGGAGAGGTTCTTTGGACTATGTTCCCATTAGAGTGATTTTATACTTGAAGGCCCAACGGATGGTTAGGAAGGGATGTTTGGAATATTTGGCCTTTGTGAGGGATGTTGGTACTGATACTCCTACTATTGAGTCTGTTTCAGAAGTAAGAGACTTCCCGGATATGTTTCTTGCAGACGTACCAGGCATGCCACCCGACAGGGACATTGATTTTGGTATTGACTTGGTGCGGAGCACTCAAAGCATCTCTATTCCTCCATATCGTATGGCACCAGCAGAGTTGAAGGAATTGAAAGAACAACTCCAGGAGCTACTTGATAAGGGATTCATTAGGCCTAGTGTGCAGGTGTGCTAGTTCCGTTTATGAAGAAGAAGGATGGTACTATGTGGATGTGCATTGATTACAGGTAGTTGAACAAAGTACAATTAAGAAAAAGTATCCCTTACCACACATTAATGACTTATTTGACCAGCTTCAGGGAGCTATAGTGTTTTCAAAGATTGATTTGAGGTCCAGGTATCACCGGTTGAAGATTTGGGATTCTGATATTCTGAAGACAGCATTCAGGACCCGCTATGGCCACTTTAAGTACCTCGTGATGTCTTTGGGGCTGACTAATGCCCCAGCAACATTTTTGCATCTGATGAATAGTGTATTCTAGCCTTATCTTGATTCTTTTGTCATAGTATTCATTAATGATATACTAATGTACTCACATAGCCAGGAGGAGCAAACGTAGCATCTGAGGATTGTACTACTGACGTAGAGGGAGAAGAAGCTTTATGGTAAATTCTCCAAGTGCAAATTTTGGCTTGATCCAGCGAGGGGGTCAAGGTAGATCGGAAGAAGATTGAGACAGTTTAGAGTTAGCCCATACCATCTTCAACTACGGAGATTTGTGGAGGGTTTTTTGTCCATTGCTGCACCTTTGACTAGATTGACCCAGAAGGGTGCCCCGTTCAGGTGGTCTGATGAGTATAAGGAGAGCTTTCAGAAGCTCAAGACTTCCTTGACCATAGCTCCAGTTCTAGTTCTACCTTTCACATCAGGTTCTTATACAGTGTATTATGATACTTCTTGGATTGGTATTGGGTGTTTCATGATGCAGGAGAGGAGGGTGATTTCTTATGCTTCATGCCAATTGAAGCTTCATGAGAAGAACTACCCGGTTCATGATTTAGAGTTCACAACCATTATTCATGCATTAAAAATTTTGAGGCATTATCTCTACGGCATGTCTTGTGAGGTATTTATAGATCACCGGAGATTACAACACTTGTTTAAGTAGAAGGATCTAAATTTGAGGCACCGGAGATGGTTAGAGCTATTAAAAGACTATGATATCACCATTTTGTACCGTACCGAAAAGGCCAACGTGGCGGCCGATGGCTTGAGTAGAAAGGCGGTGAGTATGGGTAGCCTTGCATATATTCCTGTTGGTGAGAGACCGCTAGCATCAGATGTTCAGGCCTTGGGTAATCAGTTTGCGAGGTTAGATGTTTCGGAGCCTAGTCGGGTTCTAGCTTGCGTGGTTTCTCAGTCTTCTTTCTATGAGTGCATTAGAGAGCGTCAGTGTGATGATCCCCATTTGCTTGTTCTTAAGGACATGTTCTTAAGGACATGGTGCAACACAATGATGCCAAGAAGGTTTCTATTGGAGATGATGGGGTGTTGCGGATGTAGGATTGGATTTGTGTGCCTAATGTGGATGGGTTGCATAAGTTGATTCTTGAGGAGGTCCCCAGTTTGCAGTATTCTATTCATTTGGGTGTTGCGAAGATGATCAGGACTTGAGGCAACACTATTGGTGGAGAAAAATGAAGAAAGATATAGTGGAGTATGTGGCTCGCTGCTTGAACTGTCAGCAGATGAAATACGAGCATCAGAGGCCGGGCAGTTTGCTTTAGAAACTTTAGATTCATGAATGGAAATGGGAGCGTATTACCATGGATTTTGTTGTTGGGATCCCACGGACTTTGAAGAAATTTGATGAAGTTTGGTTGATTGTGGCTTGGTTGACTAAGTCAGCTCATTTCAGTTCGGTGGATCTACCTATTCTTCAGAGCGACTGGGTAAGATCTATATCCGCAAGATTGTTCATCTTCACGATGTGTCGTTGTCCATTATTTCTGACCGAGGCGCACAATTCACATTGCATTTTTGGAGAGCTGTGCAATGATGGTTGGGCACACAGGTTGAGTTGAGTATAACATTCCACCTCCAGATGGACGGACAATCCGAGTGCACCATTCAAATTTTGGAGGATATGATATGCTCTCGTGTTATGGATTTTAAGGGTTCTTCGGATCAGTTTCTACCGCTTGCCGAGCTTGCCTACAACAACAGCTACTAATCGAGTATTCAGATGGCTTTTTATAAGGCCTTATATGGAAGGCAGTGTTTTTCTCCAGTTGGTTGATTTCAGCCGGGTGAGGCTAGGTTGTTGGGTACTAATTTGGTTCAGGATGCCTTGGAGAGAGTCAAGTTAATTCAGGACCGGCTTCGTACAACACAGTCTAGACATAAGAGTTACATGGATCAGAAGGTTCGGCGATGTTGCACATATGGTGGGACAAAAGGTATTGCTCAAAGTATCTCCCATGAAAGGTGTGATGAGGTTCGAAAAGAAGGGCAAGTTGATCCCTCAGTTTATTAGCCCTTTTAAGGTGCTTGAGAGGGTTGGAGATGTTGCCTACAACCTAGCATTGCCACCTAGTCTATCGAATGTTCACCTAGTGTTTCATGTTTCTATGCTCCGGAAGTACTATGGTCATCCGTCACATGTTTTGGACTTTAGCACGGTTCATTTAGAGGGGGCTTTGACTTATGATGTGGAGCCAGTGGCCATTTTGGATCGGCATGTTCAAAACTTGAGGTCAAAGAATATAGCTTTAGTGAAAGTTTAGTGGAGAGGGCAGCCACCTGAGGAGGATACTTTGGAGACTGAGCGGAAGATGTGGAGCAGATATTCACACCTATTTGAGACTCCAGGTAAGATTCTAGACCTATTCGAGGATGATATTTGTTTAAGAGGGGGAGAATGTAACGACCCAGCCGGTTGATTTGAGTATTGTAGCCCCCTACCCCCTTTCATTGCTTACTCTATTTATGGTTATGTAACTTTATAGAGTGGTTGATTTGGTTCCGGAGATGTTTCGGAATGAATTAGGACACTTAGTCCCAAGGTTGGAAGCTTAAATGAAAGAGTTGATCGGATGTTGACTTATGTGCAAACAGCTCCGGAATGGAGTGTTGATGATCCTGAGAGCTCCGTGTGATAATTTTGAACTTATGAGTGTGTCCGAATATTGATTTGGAGGTCCGTAGGTCATTTACTCTTGAACTGGCGAAAGCTAGAATGTTGAAGGTTTGGAAGGTTAAGAAGTGACTGAGATCAACATCGTTGATACCTCTCATTATCGAAGGTAGGCCTAATTTGCGGATGTTTGACAGAAATTTAGACGTGACACATTTAGATCCGAAGCAGTTTATTATCATTGATAACTTGGAATAATGCAAGCGGGAACAAGAATTACATCATAGAGTTGCATGGGCCTAGAAAATTTGCCCTTTTGGAAAGTAAAAGAGAGAACTCAGGATAAAGGTATAAAAGTAGGGAAAGGAGGGGAAATCAACAAATTCTAATAACCATCCCCTGAGTCGCTTCCTCTACCCTTCTCTTCTTCTGGCTCCTCTTCCGGATCCTCCTCCAGGTCTTCCTCAAACTCTTCCTCATGAATTCAGACTTCTCTTCTGGATCTTCTTCTGGTTCTATTCTTGACTCTATCTGGATGCATTCTACTACCCGATCATCCTATTCAGCTGGTGCCAACATATGGTCAATGGATCCCGGGACCACCTGACGATGCATTGATGTGGTCACAAGATAATATGGTAGGATCTCATTGGTAAATCTACAAAGCAACCATCGCATCCTATAACCAAGCTATACACTCTCTACTCGGGCGGGCCAGTGCTTCTTCTTTGTTAATCCAGTCGTAGTACTTAGGGGTGCACCATGAATTTTGACCCATAGGCGTTGTTACCAGGTCATTGCACTTTTCTTGTAGTTTCCTTATTTTGGGAATTGGAATCTAGCCATTATAGTCATCCTCATACAGCGCCGTCCTTGTCCACAGAGGCACATCTTGGATCATACCAAGTTGTCTGAGGACCCCCAGAGGTGAGTATGGTTGAATTCCTTCTAATCTGATCAACTCGATGAAGTACTTTTGGGGAGTCCTCAAGATTGCTCTTCCACCTAACAAAGAGTGTTTCCAGTTGATCCATTCTCCTGTCAGATTGGTTAGTATTTCCCTCCATTCTTCTTGTCCATGTGTTGAGATCCAGTGTCTCATTCTTTCATTATGGTTGTGGATCATATTATTGACATCCATGAAGTAGTCAAAATGGCCTCCCGCTGGAAGAAGTGTTCAACATCCCAAATCTGAAGTAGCAAGTTGCATCCTTTGAAAAAATTGTATCCTTGTGCACAAACGGATAAAGCTCTTAGCATCTTTGCTAACACCATCGGCACCAAGGTAGCTTGAATATTGCCGCGGAAGGTAGCCAGGACCACTGGAAATAGGTTGATGTTAATACGGCCCCTTCGCTAGGGGAAGACCAATAATCCAAATAGTGCCATTGCAAAAGTGATAGGCATGAGGCTCTCCTATGTCGCTTGGTCACATTGGAACTCCCTGAATGCAATTCGTAGTTTTCACGGCGCCTAAACCTGTCGAACATCCGGTCGAGGCTCACCCATCCGTCCTCGATACTTTTGAGGCTTCTGATATTGGTAAGATCTAGAGCATCCAAGAATCGATAATCGGGCGTAGTAACTGGTAGCACTGGCTTTCTTCCGTTGAATGGCAGCTCCATAAAACATGTGACTTCCTCCAATGTCAGTACCAGCTCACAGTCGGCAAATTTGAATACCACTTTAGCTGGATCCCAAAATTCTATCAATAGGCGAGTGAGTACTCTGTCTACTCGGATGTTCATCAATACAGTTAATGCCCCTAGGAGCGTCCGAACTTCATCTCCGTGTTCCCCGACAAATATTCTTCCACCATTGTTTCAGCTTATATGGTGCTCCCATTACCATTCTAATTCCCGGGATGTTCTGGTTGATTTCCATTTTTTGAGGTGGGTAGAAAAAAAATATTTGGGTAGGTGTTTGCTTCGGATCCATAAGTGTCTTGTCATGTTTGTTTGTCTTTTCATAGAAATTATGTCATTGGGTACATGACCCGTTGACATCAGGGTGGCTTTTCTAATTGTGTGCTGGTGCCTGTGACCAACTCACCTAGGGTTTATGCAGTATGACCTATTTTATTAGAGTTGGGTGTTCCCTACTTTTGAATTAGATTGAGAAATGCGAGAAGTTATGTCAGTTGACCCGACAAATCCATTCTCTGAAACTAGAGAGTTTTGAAAAGAAGGTGTGGAGGGGTGTAAAAGACAACCGTCGCGTGCTATTGTATGTGATAGTGTACGGTGAGGACTCGATTGGAAGAGATGTGATGACAGTATATATAAAGCAGTAACAAACAAGGGTATAGCAGCAATATAGGAAAGTGAGCAGATAATTGGAAGGAGCAAATAAGGCATGTAAGCATGTAATTGCAATTTTGATCATAATCAAAGCCATGTACAAATAAGACTATAACCTAAGTGTATATCCACAGCAGAGTTGCCATGTTGTTGCACCCTATTTTATACTAGTCAAGACAGGATTCAACTTGTGGTTCCTTTGTTGTTGATAAAAGAGAGTCGCCAACTAATATTTAAAAGTATACTAGGTTACCTATTTAATTACTAAGTCATGTTCTTTATTGGTCTGCTAACCGGTGAGATTACGGGCAAGGGTTCTTGTTCTTCTAAGGGGAAGGTATTAGGCACCCCTTAAAATAATGGATTTAGACTAAGTTTGGGATCAATTATTTATAAAAAGCTTTGATTAGTAAATTAAAGTACTGCTCATTGTATACCTAATAGGGAGACATAAAAATAATGTGGGGGCCCTAAATGGATACGAATTTATGAAGAAGTTCATAAGATATATTGATAGACTTGGAATTGGTAAATAATTGGTCTAGATTTTATAAGTTTATAAAAGAGATTGAGTTATGAAAATACTTTGATTTGGGGGATGGTTATTTACATAACTCTAAAAGGATGTTTTGCAAGAAATTCAGCCTAAAATTACCTCAGATTTGGAGGGTTTTCAAAGAAGAGGTTATTTTGCCAAAAATTCCTTAAGGGCGACAGTTCTTGAAGTTCTGATTTTTCTTTTGAAAATGAAGCTGAGATATGATTTCCCCTTTTGAAATAAAGCTGATGTTTTACTAAGTTCTGGATTTTAAATATTTTTAAAGGAGAGAAAGGTGAGTGAAAAATATAATAATTTGCAAGCAGATTATAATTAGTAAGTTAAGAATCTACTTCTAACTAGTTTCCGTTTTAAATTATATATTGTTTAAGGCTTGCCTAAGTTTATATGATACTAAAGCAGAAAAGCATGTGATCTAATATATGAATGTTATATACATGAGAAATAAAACAACAATAAGGACATCACAAATACAACTAGCAATAATTTTAAACAAACAAAAATAGTGAACTGCACTAACGAGATAGTAAATAACGATAAAGAGTTGAGGGAAAGAGGACTAGACTATGTGATTAGGCCTCAAGAAGGTAGGCCCAGCAGTAAAGAAACGCGAATACAGCTGACTTTGGGCTCCTCGACGAAATGCAATAAAGGGAGAACTGGGGCTGAGTTCATCAGGAACTCAGTGGCCCAAACAATTGTACATGTTAAAAGAATAAGAAAGTCATTAGACATATATTCAATATAATTAGCGTATTCTAAGTACATATCATACTTTGATGTACATAACAAATACACAACTAGATAACTGAAGCAAGAATAAGATTCATATAGTAGAGGAAATTATATATTAATGTGATGGCTTTATTTAGCAAATAATTCACATTGAAAATCTTTCGTTGTCATTAAACACTAAACCTTTAATGAACTGGATGCGTCAACAAATTAAGAGCTATGAAGGGAGCCCCACTTAAGGTTGATGCTCCCTTTGGATCCCCCAACATTTCAAAGTTCCCAAGGGACTCAAGGCCCAGGGCAATGCTTGTGCCACGTAGGGCAGCCCAACCTAAAGTCGAATTCCGCTCCCAAATACTCTTAATCACTGATAACATGTTTTCCTTACGGGCTTAAGTGCCAATTAGGCCCTTCCAATTCAAACTAAATACTAAATATTACTTACCACAAAATATATACTTTCCTCTTAATGAAAATAATACAAGGGAATACTGATTACTTTGATACTTAATAAGGAACACATATAAAGTAAACCTAAAGGGGGTTGACTTAAGAATACATATAAATAAAAAGAAGTTCATAATCATACTTTGCAGGAATGAATCATCAATGCAAATATAAACCAACAGTCATGGTCAGCCATTGTTACAGAGAGGTAATCACTAAAAATTCACAGGTTCAAACATGGAACCCCTAAGGTCTCAACAGGGTCATGCTTCTAACAGTATTAGCAAGGATATGTGTTTAGATAATATCAACAAATGGACTTCATAAGGTTTGAGAGTCAAGTTCAACTTCAGGTTAACAATAAGGAAGAGGACTGAGGATAACTCAAGATAGAACATGGTGTTACAAAGTTAAGCAAAGATGCTTACAACATTCAATCATCTACAAATAGGTAGAGTGAGTGAGACACTGACTTCATATAAGAAGGGGAACTTTGCACATTACAAAACCAATTAGAAAACCAAATCAACATGTTGGTAAAGAAAGGACATGGAAAACATTGCATCAAAACAAGCTCAAACTCAAACATAAATCTAGTTCAGGATATAGGTATGAAGTGATCATGCTTCAACTCCTAAGCAGGTGACTTAATAGTAACATAGTGTCTAAGTCCTTTCTTCATGGAAGATAAGTTAATAATAGATGCATGCAAATTTTACAAAATCAACGGGGGCTCAAAATATTAATGACAGGGATGTACTGCACAAGTTTTGAATAACACATGTATATGAAGATCTCAACTAATCATGGGGACAAACAAACTTAGTTATGCAACAATTATCAGTTGACTTTATCCAAACAAGATCATGACTTGCATGTGAAGAAGAAGATAGCTTAACTTTAACAGAATATATATACAACAAAGATTCAAGAGAATAGGACAGTTTGATGCAAATAAGACAGCTTCCTATAAATGCATAGAACAGCTGAGTATGATCATGAGAAGGTTATAATGATAGCTCAAATATCACCCTCAGAGTTAGTAGATACAGATGTAGAGAAGGAAAGTATCTAATCACTTAAATTCTTTCACCTTAGCTTAGTGATATAGACTCGTTAAACTTTCAGATGTATACCAGTTAAGATTACCAAATAATGTACTTGATCATAAAGCAAATAGGATGCATGGAATGATATGTAGAAATAAAGATCATAACAGTATCATTAGTGAAGGGAAAACATGAACATGATCGGTTTAACAATGATAATAATGAAACAGAGTAAAGACTATAGTGGTAACTCAGAAATAGTTTAACAAACACAGGCAGAAATGAAAGTATTTAGACATTTTAAGTTCAAACTTAAGATTATAAAGCAGGGGAATATAAGTCATCTTAGTTCGGGTTTCATTTCAATCATATCTACCAGGTAGTAACTCAGGTTTCAAAACTCACAAAAATACAAATGTGCAATAAGACAAAGATAAGTTTACTGTAAGTCACTGAGAACTATGAAGTTTGTATTAAACATAAACAGATAAGAATTTAGGCATGGAGACTGTAGGAAAACTCATAACAAAGATCAACAATTATCAGTGACTAAATCGATTATCACTTTAGAGAATCATAATAGAACAAGATGACCGTCAAAGTTCGTCAAACTAACAAAGCATAAATCAAACATCTCAAACACATACAAAATAATTATAATCTACAAAACTTAACTCGACATATCTAAATCATTAAGAGAGATGAATAAAAAGAAAGGGAGAGAAAGATGCTGAACTTCTTAAGGGCAGCAAACGGAACGAATTCTTTTTTTGCTCAAGATCCCAGATCCTTCGAGCTTGAACCAACAAAAGAACTTGACAAAAGAGAGAGAAAACAGTAAGAGAGATAAGACCAGAAACCCTAATTTTCTTAGTGTTTTCTTCTTGTGTGCTTAGTGTGTTCGTATCTGTGTATGTCCGTTCGTGTTAGGTGATTGCATTGAAGACCCCCTTTTATAGTGCCATTTAAGGATTTAGGGTTTCAGATTTCAAACTAAGATAGTGAAGAGTGACGATGAGTTGATGATGTGAGCAAATCGAAAGAATATCAAGAGACAGAGGGTGAATTCAGTATTTGAGTTTACCTAAGTGGAGAACAGTCGATCGCTGAGGGCAAAGGACCGATGGACAAATCCCAAAACCCAGAGGTCATTGCATTTGACCTCTGGGTACAGAATATTCATGATCAACTCTGAATCATGGACATGCATGCCCCGATTTGGCAGGATGAGTGAGAGAACCAAATGAAATGAAAATTCATTAGTTAGGTCTTGGGTTTTGAATTGGGATTTTGAATCTTAACAACGAGAACAAAAAACTGAGCTTACTGGCTTTATCCCATAGGAACAAAGGAAGTATATTTGCGAGTTGATATGAAGGGACAATGGATGGTGCTTTGATTTCAAGGAGCCAGGTCCTGGTGTTTCTGATGTCGCTAACAAAAGAGGGAAAGTCAGTACGATTCGTCGATAATGAAGGCAAAGGGGATGATTTGATGTTAATTTCAGGACCTTGCACTAATTTGTGCAAGATTTGTTGATTGATGGAGCTGGGCAGACGAGAGAAAAGAGAAAATAAGGGGAAAGAAGGGCTGCTGGGCAGGGGACAAATGATTTAGGGTTTTCGGGGTATTGGAGCGTCCCTATGGTTAAATTCAAAGGAAGGGATCTAGGCCGTTGGACCATTTAATCAACGGCCCTGATAAATCGAGGTGTTACACATTTAAGAAAATCAATTCCGAGAAAATAGGAGGACCGCTGGATCTGTGTGATCCAACGCCTGAGATAATGTCTAATCCTAGGTCGAGATTCAATGGAAATTAGGGATAATGTGTGACCGTTGATGATTTAAATCAACAGCTCAAATTGCTTGTGTTTGTTTTGTAAGTGGGATTAGAGAGTGACGTGGCGCGATCTGGTTGGCTCGTAAGGAGTGGTATGGATTGCCAACTTGGAATGAGATGGGGTATTTGGACAGGGTCAGATCCGGATTGGGCTTGGTATTTGGGCTGGTTTGATTTAATGAATAACCACTTCATTTTTAATGAAGGAATTGCAATTGTAGCCTTTTAGTTTTTAACCCTCTTAAAATTAATTTAAATAAGCTTAACAATTTCAATAAAATGTGGTAAAATAATAATTACTATATGTTACTAATTATTTTAATTAATTATGTATAAAAAAATACATATTTCAAATTATAGAACTAATTTCAAAATATTAACATAGTAACCTAATTCACGAGGAAATTAAGGAGTAAGTTTGTCAAATAATAAAACCTATGTAATGTATATACAAAGGCAATTTTTATAATAGTTAATATATTTGTTATTACACTATATCTGTACTACATGATTAATTTTAATTTTAATACTTAATTAATTTATATAATAGATATTCATTAATAGAAAATACATTTGAAGTATTTATCGTAAATTGGTAAGCATGAATAAATTAATTTTAAAAGGGATGGTCAAAATTGGCCCTCAACACACACAACAATTTATATGTGCTAACGTTACGACAACACGACATATCGACTCGTATCACAAGTGCCCATAGGCCACAACCTTTCCAAGGAACCAAAAATATCAATATTTCTACAATAAATACCCCATAGCTCAAACACAATGTGTATAGAATCTCAATAACAAAAAAATAAACGGGAAAGTAACTCAACAAGGAACAACACCCCCTTTAAACACAACTTCAACTAAAAATAGATTAATGACTTTCAATAACTTCAACTTCAATTAATTTTTTAAGGATAAACTCGACAATGAAGGTATTTCCATGAAATGATCAACTTCGGATTCTAGTGTATGAAATAGGCTAACAATGAAAGAGATGGCACGAACTAGCAACTGAGTCTAAATGCATGAGAATAACCCGGCAACAAAAGGATGCCATGTAACAGCAATTTCAATTAAGACTAACTCAACAATAAAAGAAGTCACATAATGATAAAAGAGGTAACAACTTCAAATATAGCATATAAGAGTAAACATGACGAGTAAGAGATATAACATGTGCTAAGAGTTCCAAATAAATACATGAAAGAAGCCTAGGAGTCTAAACCGGTCAGTTTTCATATATAAGTCCAACTACGCACTCGTCACCTAGCGTACACGGCTTTCACATAACACAAATAGCACGAAAAACTTCAATCCTAAGAGGTAGTTTCTCCCAAACGAAGTTAGGCAAGATACTTACCTCAAAGAAGTCAAATCAATACTTTAAAATGACTTTCTCGTATGAAACAATCTCTGAACGGCTCAAATCTAGCAAATATAACTTAATATCATAAATAAAAATAATCGGAAACTATTCAAGATAATAAAGTTTCGATCTTTAATGAAAACTAAAAAGTCAACCCCGGGTATGCACCTCGGAACTTGACAAAATTCAAAAAATTCAAACGCTCATCCCGATACCAGTCCAACCATGCCAAAATTATCCAATTCCGACATGGAATCTCAAATCATCATTTTATATTTTTATAAGTTATTACAAAAATTCCCAATTTTCTCCAACTTAAATCACCGACTTAATGATAAAAACAAAGATGGAATCATGAACTATAATCAAATCTGGGTAAAGAACACTTACCGCAATCAAAATCGTGAAGAACCCCTCCAAAATTTCCGAAAACCGAGGTCTAAAACTCAAGATATGATAAAAATGGGCAAACCCTCGAATTATATGAAATCTGCCAAGGAATCCGCTTTTGCGGTCACAAGGCTGCTTTTGCGACGGCCGCTTTTGCGACAACTAATCCGCTTCTGCGAAAATACCTCACCTCAGCCAATGTCACTTCTACGGCTAGGAATGCACTTCGGCGCTGCTTCTCTTCTATATCTGCGATCACTGCACCTGCATCCAGTGGTCCGCAGGTGCGACCACACCAAATCCTAGCCAAACTAGCTTCACTCAACATGATCCAAATGATCTGAAACCCATCCGAGACCCCCGATATCCCGTCTGAACATACCAAAAAGTTCCATAACATAACACAGACCTACTTGAGGCCTCAAATCACATCGAACAACATCAAAACTACAAATCGCACCTTATATCGAACTTAAGAACTTTCAACGTCTATAATTCGCGCCGAATCATATCAAATCAACCCGAAATGACAGCAAATTTTGCATGCAAGTCCCAAATGAAACAACGGAGCTATACCATCTCCCAGAATCAAAATCCAAACCCGATATCAACAAAGTCAACTCCCGATCAAACCTCTCAACTTTCCAAACCATTAACTTTCCAAATTTTGCCAAAACGTATCAAATCAATCTACGGACATCCAAATCCAAATAATGACATACGCATAAGTCCAAAATTACTAAATAAAGCTATTGGAATCGTCAAAACACCATACTGGAGTCGTCTAAATAAAATTCAAAGTCCGGTCTACTCTTACCACTTAAGCTTATAAAAAGAGAATCATCCTTCCAAATCAATCCCGTATCATCCGAAAACCGAACCCGACCGCACATGCAAGTCACGATACATAATATAAAGCTACTTGAAACCTTAAGTCACTGAACGGGATGCTAATTCTCAAAATGACCAGTCGGTTCCTTACATGCTTCCTCTCTTAAACAAACGTTCGTTGTCGAACGTGTGAAGAACCGGTCCAAAGCCACAAAATCACTGAATGAACTCACCATGCATATACTGGTGGGTGATCCCACGTCACCCCAATCCACATAAGCCCGACAACACCCCCTCAACTGAAGATTATCCCTTCCACCCACACTAATAATCCTTAGAACCAAAATTTTCACCATCCGATCATCTCTGAAACACCCGATTCCCATATCAACACATGGTATCAACCTCAACCAGTTGCAACAGCTCATGCATACACCCACAAGGTATAACTACACAACGTAACACATCACACATATGCCCATAACAACATCTCTGACCACCATGGCTTCCCATAATCAAATCCAGCACCAGCAAATTACCTTATATCAGCTAAAACCTTGTCCCAAACCTTCAAAACACTGACAACGATGCAAGAAACATGAAGATCTCATAACCATTCACCCAAATCAACAAGTCACACCCAACGCCACCTGGGCACAACCTTGCAAACTAAAACCCAATAAGCACAATGCGAATATGACTGAATACTGAAAGAGAAACACATGAGAGAACTATCAAACAAGTCCGACAGACACAACTCCCTATCAGTACCATACCATTAATCCATTCCACAAGGGAGAAACACAACATATGAAATAATCACAAAGATCTCATTCTAATATAACTCCACCGCGACACGTAGCCCAATCCAAAAATATCAACCATACGAAAATGCAAGGATCACATCCTCAGCGCTGAATCACAAGTAGAATACACATCGTACCAACTGAAACCTTCCACTAACTCAATTCCGCAAAACAAAATCACGACACATAACAGATTTTCCATACCAATAGAGCACCTAAATCATAAATCGTAACGAAACCATCAAAAAAGCACATCAAAATCTACCGTAATAATAGAAAATTCATTCTAGTCTTATAGCCCTCAATAGTGAACTAACGAAGGAGATAGACATGGGCTACCACTGTAGAATCTGCCAGAAGGGGTAAAGACATAAGCAGAGTACAGGAATCACGAAACTCACTCATGTATGAAGCAAGATAGGAGTAAGCAGAACTGAATCAAAATAAGAATGATGATCCTCTATAACAAATCGAAACCATACCTGTAATGACACCATCTAGTGTAGCGGCCTCTACCCTACAATGGAAAGCATATCAATGGGCTGGGCATCCCCCTCTAGGGCAACTTCTACCCGTCTGTCCTCCAACCCTAGTTGGTTGTATAGGTGGAGTACCAACTGGAATGGAGCCCATAGTCTGAATGCTCCGATGAAATATGCCTCTCCCGAGTTTGGGACAATCTCTCATAATGTGCTTAGTATCACCATGCTCAAAACAATTCCACTGCAAGCGTGGCTGCTCATACTGAGTCTGTGCCGATTAACTGGAATTACCGTTGTACGAACTGCGTGTAGGTGGTGCACTAAAAGATGACTGCCCCACATGTGTGTAACTTGACTAATTCGAGCATCACGAATAGTCTGAAGTGCAGACTGGACTGACCAACTACCCGAGCCTCCGCTGTGATGGGTCATAGTTGAAGAGTAGAATCCACTGAATCCTCCAAAACCTCGAGACCTCGCGTCCTCCTTATCCTCCCTCTTCTCACCCCGAATGCGCTCTAACCTCCTAACAATCTGCACAACCTAATGACATGGAGTATCAGTCTCTAATTCCCGAGCCATGCTGAATCTAAGACCATAACTGAGCCCCTCAATAAGTCCGTGGACTCGAGCTCTGATTATAGGAACCAAAGTAAGTGCATGACGGGATAACTCACTGAACCTAATTGCATACTCCGACACCATCATGGTGCCCTGATGCAGCTGCTCGAACTCTGTGCACCACGCATATTGCAGGATATAAGTAATAAAATCCTTCAAAAACATCTCTGAAAACTGAGTCTAAGTGAGTGGTACTACATCAGCTGGCCTGCCCTCCATAAACATGCGATCACTGATACGCTGCTCCCGATAGCTGAAATGTAGTAAAAGCAACTCTGCTCACCTCCACAATACCCATGATGCAGAGAATATGGTGACATTTCTCTAGAAAGCCTTGTGCATCCTCGGTAGCTGTGACACTGAAAGTAGGTGGACTATACCTCTTGAACCTTCTCCTCTGATGCCCTTAGTCTGATCTCATGCTAAACTGGAATAATAGGTTGTACAGGCACCATACCCGAAACCTGACCAATATGAGCCTGTTACTCTAGAGTAGCACTGGGAGTCTGACCTCCTCCCCCAATCTGCTAAGTAGCTAGCGAATGGAGATCAATCCCGCCTGAGCCAATGTACCAAACATGCTCAGGAACAGTACTAAAGTCTCCTGAAGTCCAGGGGTAACAACAGGTGCCTCAGGTACTTGTCCCCTAATTGGAGCTACTGGCGGTCATCAACTGCTGGTGCAGCAGGTGCTCTAGCTGTGACACGTGCCCCTCCTCACCCTCTACCACGGCTCCATCCTCTCGCGACTCTAGCAGGGGGCGTGGGTGTCTTCTTGGCAGATCCAGTAGCGCGTGTCCTAACATCTATGAGAGAATAAAGATACAAAGGCTCAAACATTGAAATCAACAAATCAGCACGACAGGAATGAAAGAAGTGGTGTTTTCCCGATAGTTCAGTAGCCGCTCGAAGATAAGTACATACGTCTCCGTACCGATCTGCAAGACTCTACAAAACTTGCTCGAGACTTGTAAAACCTATGAGCCTAGAGCTTTGATACCAACTTATCAAGACCCAAAATCTCGCCATAAGTGTCATGATAGCACTTATTCTATAAGACTAGACAAGCCGATTACTTACAGCAACTAAGCCAATTCAACCATGATATTTTAAATTAGAGATTTATATAAATATCGAAATAAATGTAAAATAAGCCTACGCTGCAATAATCACTACAACCTCCCAAGACTAGGTAAGGGTCACGAATTCTAGTTGAATACATGGAAAGATCTCAAAGATTGAAATACAATATTATTCAACTAACGAGCTAACAGTTCAATGAAAGGAAAGGACTTCAAGGGACTGCAACGACCAAGCAGCTCTATCTTGAATCCTCGTGATCAATAAGCTAACTCCACCCGAGTCTGATATATCCAATACCTAGCTCTGCACAAAAATGTCCAAAAGTGTAGTATGAGTACACCACGGTCGGTACCCATTAAGTATCAAGACTAACCTTGGTGGAGTAGTGATGAGGTACAAGTCAAGACACCTACTAGTCAAAATAACCTGTGTAGTATAGAAGTATAAAGCTAATAATGAAAGTAGGAATCGGTAAATGGCAACAAGAGTCAACATGTGATATAAATAGTAAAGTAAAAAGAACACCATGAAAGTACCACTTTAATCAAGTTGTTCGGACACAGTTTTCTCAATGAAATTACTCCGAGATAGCTCATCCCATAATCACAAGTCATGGGTCTCAACCCACAATTCATATACTCACGGCACTTTGTGCACACATTTCTAATCAAGACCGCACGGAGGACTCACATGCCAATATCTCAATATGCCCGGCATGATCACAGGCTCAATATCAACATAAAGCAGATAATACAAGAATACATGGTCATGGTCAATAGATGTCAAATTTCATACTCTTGAACTAGTATAAGTGATATGCTACGGTGTATGCTTGTGCGAGTGTACTATTACAGCCCAAGTCAACAAGTAATATCGAATAAATCATGTAGCTCATCGAATCAACACAACAATTCACGTAAAGTAAATGACATACACAAGGAAAAACATATCATCACATTAATGTCACCAACAAAATGTATCCAAGCCATCAGACATCATCCCTGACATTGCCACCCTTATCTCTCCGATAGCCACCCGTATCACTCCGCCCTGACATTATCATTAGCCACTTGTATCACTCTGATAGCCGTCCGTATCACTCTGTTTAACAGCAACCATTATCGCTCCGCCCAGACGATAACACAATAACTGCCCGTATCACTCCACACAATTAACAACAGTGAGATGCCACCCTTATGCCCCGCATAAAAACAACTGTGAAATGCCACCCTTATACTCCACAAAGCAACAACCAATCCATACAACAATTCACATGTGCTAACATCACGACAACACGACATATCGACTCGTACCACAAGTGCCCATTGGTCACAACTTTTCCAATGAACCAACAATATCTAATATTTCCAAAAAAAATAGCCCACGGCTCAAAGACAATGTGTACAAAATCTCAATAACAACAAAATTAATGGGAATGTAACTCAACAAGGAACAACACTCCTTTAAATACAACTTCAATTAAAATAGATTAATGACTTTGAATAACTTCAACTTCAATTAATTGTTTAAGGATAAACTCGACAATGAAGATATTTCCATGAAATGGCAAACTTCGGATTCTAGTGTCTGAAATAGGCTAACAATGAAAGAGATGGCACGAACTAGAAATTACGTCTAAATTCATGAGAATAACCCGGCAACAAAAGGATGTCATGTAACAACAATTTCATTTAAGAGTAAATCATCGATAAAAGAAGTCACATAATAATAAAAGAAGTAACAACTTCAAATAAATTTTCATGACCAATAAGAGATATAACATGTGCTAAAAACTCTAAATAAATACTTGAAAGAAGCCATAAGAGTCTAAAACGGTCAGTTTTCACATATAAGTCCGAGTATGCATTTGTCACCTTGCGTACACGGCTTCCACATAACATAAATAGCACAAACAACTCAAATCCTAAGGGGTAGTTTCCCCACACGAAATTAGGCAAGATACTTATCTAAAAGAAGCCAAATCAATACTCTAGAATGACTTTCTCGTGTGAAACAATCTCCAAACGGCTCAAATCTAACCAAAATAACTTAATATCATAAATAAAAATCATAGCAAGCAATTTTGGATAATAAAACTTTTATCTTTAATGAGAACTAAAAAGTCAACCAAAATAGTCAACCCCGGACTCGCACCACAGAACCCAACAAAATTCACAAAATCCAAATACCCATTCTGATACGAGTCCAACCATACAAAAATTATCCAATTCCGATATCGAATCATCCTTCAAATCATCATTTTATATTTTTGAACATTTTTTCAAAAATCTCCAATTTTCTCCAACTCAAGTCACTGATTTAATGATAAAGATAAAAATGGAATCATGAAATATAATCAACCGAGTAAAGAACACTTACCCCAATCCAAATCGTGAAGAACCCCTCTAAAATTCCCCAAAATCGAGGTCTACAACTCAAGATATGATAAAATTGGGCAAAACCTCGAATTATATGAAATCTGCCAGGGATTCCGCTTTTGCGGTCACAAGGTTGCTTCTACGACGGCCCCTGTGGCGGCAACTAATCCGCTTTTGCGAAAATACCTCACCTTAACCAATGCCGCTTCTGCGACCAGGAATGCGCTTCTGCACTTCTTCTCTAACGCATCTGCGATCACCGCACCTGCACCCAGTGGCCCGCAGATGCGACTACACTAGATCCTGCCCAAACCAGTTTCACTCAACTTGATCCAAATGATCCGAAACCCGTCGGAATATACCAACAAGTTCCATAACATAATAAGGACCTACTCGAGGCCTCAAATCACATCGAACAATGTCAAAACTACAAATCACTTCAAATCGAACTTAATGAACTTTCAACTTCTACAACTCGCGCCGAATCATATCAAATCAACCCAAAATGCCGTCAAATTTTTCATGCAAGTCCCAAAAGACACGACGGAGCTATACCAACTCCCAGAATCGAAATCTAAATCCGATATCAACAAAGTCAACTCCCCGTCAAATCTCTCAACCTTCCAAACCTTCAATATTCCAACTTTCGCCAAAATGCATCAAATCAACCTACGGACTTCCAAATCCAAATTTGAACATATGCCTAAGTCCAAAATCACCATACAAAGCTATTGGAATCGTCAAACACCATTTTGGAGTCGTCTACATAAAAGTCAAACTCCTGTCAACTCATACCACTTAAGCTTCAAAAATAAGAATCATTCTTCCAAATCAATCTTGTATCATCGAAAAACTGAAATCGATCACACACGCAAAGTCACAATACATAATATGACGCTACTGGAGACCATAAGCCACCGAACAGGACGCTAATTCTCGAACAACCAGTCTGGTGATTACAAGGAGATACGTTGAAACACCTCCAAGAAACTTTCAACATTTTGAGGAAGAATAACATGAAACTCAATCTGGAAAAATGTGTGTTAAGGGTTGGCTCTGGTAAGTTCTTGGGGTTCCTGGTCTCGCAAAGTGGAATCGAGATAAATCCCGATAAAATCAAAGTTTTCAAAGACATTCTGGACCAATTGACGAGTCTGAAGAAAGTACAGAGGCTGACCGGAAGGTTAGCGGCTCTAAGAAGATTCATCTCAAGATCCTTAGAAAAGTGACATCACTTCTTTTCGCTTCTGAAAAAAGAGGAGCGATTTTGCATAGACTCCAGAATGCCAACAAGCACTTAAAGACCTAAAAAGATACTTGTCAAGCCCCTCGTTACTGTCAAAAATGGGGGAAGGCGAGCAGTTGCTAATATACATAGCGGTCTCGAAAGTAGAAATAAGTGCCATTTTGGTTCGAGAGAAGAAAGGTACGCAATTTTCTATTTATTACGTTAGTAAAATATTGTCACTAGTGGAAACCCGTTATCCACACCTCAAAAAATTAGCCTTAGCTCTTGTAGTTGCCTCTCGAAAGCTTAGGCCTTATTTTCAATGCCACATGACAGCCGTTGTGACAACCTTTGCCTTAAGGAATGTCCTTCATAAGCTCGAGTTGTCAGGCCATTTGGCTAAATGGGCGGTCAAAATTAGTAAACTCGACATTGAGTACAAACCAAGGACTACGATCAAGTCACAAGTTTTAGCCAACTTTGTGGTAGATTTTAGTCTCGGGTTGATACCCTTGGTTGCTAAGGAAGCAGTGTTGGTGCCAAAATAGCATCAGGAGTCTGGACCTTGTTTATGGACGGAACGTCCAATGTAAAAAGGTCCGATCTCGGGATAGTTCTAATCATTCCCTCAGGAGAAACCTTGAGGCAGGCCATTGAAACTATTTCGTTAACTAACAATGAAGCCGAGTATGAGGTTTTGGTTGTAGGTCTAGAGCTAGCCCAGGGACTAGGCTCTGAGGTCATCGAAGTGAAATGTGATTCCCAACTGGTAGTAAACCAAGTGTATGAGATTGTTGACATAAAGGAAGAACACTTGCAACAATATCTGAACAAGGTCTAGGAGTTGCTCGCACGGTTCAGAGAATGGTCAATCATCAATATTTCAGGGGAAGAAACTATGGAAGCCGGCGCATTGGCTAATTTGGGGTCATCCACGAAAATGAATGGATCTGACTCCATACTGTCGTTCAACTTCTACATTCGGTATTGGATGTGGACTGTACTACAAAGTTAATTCGACCAACTTAGTCTAGGACTGGAGGAATGAGGTCGTCGAGTATCTTCAGCATGGTAAATTACCCGAAGACCCGAAGGCATCCCGGGGACTACGAACCAAAGCAGCTCGTTACTGGCTCATAGATGAGCAGTTATATAGAAGATCATACCAAGGACCATTTTCCTAGTGTCTGGGGGACTCGGAGGAGGATTACATGATGAGGGAATTCCATGAAGGGGTTTGCGAGAACCATTCTGGTGCAGACTCGTTAGTTATAAAGTTGATCAGGGCAGGTTACTATAGGCCTCGGACGAAACAAGACGTAAAGATGTTCTTTCAGAAATGCGACAATAGTCAACGTCATTGCGCAGTTGGTGCACCAACCAGCAGAACTCTTGCATTTGGTGTTGTCCCTATGGCCATTCATGAAATGGGGAATGGACATAGTTGGTCCTCTACCACCAGGTCCCGAAAATGTAAGATTCTTTTTAATTATAACTAACTATTTCACTAAATGGGTTGAAGAAGGTCCTTACCAAAAGATCAGGGAACGCGAAGTGGTCGACTTCATATGGGACTACATAATTTGCCGATTCGGAATACCGAAGGAAATTGCTTGTGACAACGAGCCGCAGTTCATAGGTCGAATGTCACAAAATTTTTGGAAGGATTGAAAATCAAGAGAATTACATCTTCACCATACCATCCAAGATCTAACGGACAGGCGAAATCAACCAACAAGGTAACCACTCAGAACCTGAAAAACAAGTTAGAATATGCTAAAGGAAAATGGCCCGATGAGTTACCGGGAGTGCTATGGGCATACCGAGCAACAACAAGGTCGAGCTCGGGAGAAATACCTTTCTCTATCGTATATCGCACGAAAGCACTGATACCGGTGGAAGTTGAAGAGCCGACTTTTAGGTTTTCTCGAACAAACAAAGAAGCAAACAATGAAGTATTGCTGGTGAGGCTGGACTTGCTCGACGAACACAGGGACTTAGTGTATGTGAGGATGGTGGCTCAAAAGTAAAGAATGGAACGACATTACAATCACAAGGCCAATCTCCATTACTTCAAGGTAGGAGGCTTGGTTTTGAGAAAGGTGACTCAGAGACTTGGGAAGTCAATACCGAGAAGTTGGGACCAACATAGGAAGGCCCTTATCGAGTTTCAGCTATCATCGATAAAGGGTTGTACGAGTTAGAAAATCAAGATGGAGTCAAATTACCTAGCAATTGGAACGTGACTTACCTTAAAAGGTATTACTGCTAATAGATCCTACCAATACTGAAAGTACGTGCTGCACTTTTTTTTCCCTTCGACCAGTTTTGGTCCCAATTGAGTTTTTTTGGCAAGGTTTTTAACGAGGTAACAACGAAAACCATACTACAAAGGGAGTCACATCAGAAAAGGAAATGCCTTTAGATATCAAGGTAGTAAAATTTTCACATCAATGGCGAACGACTTTGTGGATGGTTAAATAATTTTTGGTTCGATGGCAAGCTTTGCCTTCCATTAATAGAAAAGGATTGATAAACATTCACAAGTTGTTTCCACCAGTGAAGCAAGACTTCCAGTGTTTGAATTCGCATGCTTCACTTTTGAACACTACAGGGAATAATATCTGATACGGCACCAGGAATGCCACAAAAATCGTGGACTGCAAGAATCGGGATCAATGTTCATTAGGATCCGGGACTGCATGGTTAGCTCCGTAGAAATAAGTTGTACAAGTTAGCCACATTTATGCTTATGTACTTTTAAAGATAGAAGGAATAAAATAAAGTCCTTTTATGTTTATCTTATTTCTTGTCCAAATAATGAGTCAATTTTATCGTTTGAAAGTTAACTAAAACTTCAAATGCTTGTGCCGGAATGAATAGGAGGCGTCATCTTCAAGTGCACCGTAAACATAAGGGGCCTTTCTTATGGAACCCTCATAGTAAAGGGTAGATTCAGAAAGATTTTATGCCCGGAATCAAAAGCTATCGGATAAAAAAACTCGAAGGTTTAATCGACTAAACATAAAAGAAATGCTTTTGCAAAACACTTAAGCAAAAAATTATTTATTTATTTATCAAAGTTTAAAACTTGGTGAAAGTTGGACATAATTAGAATATTCAAAAAAAAAAGTTATACATCACCGCCGCCGGAACCCGAAGGGAGAGATGGATCTACATTTCCCCCAGTAGAGGAAGGCGGATCCGCTACTGGTTCAGGGCCTTTATCTTCTTCAGTATCCCCTTCAGTTCCTGAGTACTCGGAACCAGTACTCAAGGAGTCAGTCACAATGGGCAGAATAGGAAGATTTTGACAAGCAGATAACTCCAGTTCCTGGGCCCGGGTAATGCAATCGTCTATGTTGGTGATGCTCGATTTGGCCTCCTCTAAGGTCTTCCTCTTCATATGATATATGGCATGTCTTCTTGAAGACAAGGGAATCCTCTTGGTCATTGAGTTTGTCTTGGAGTTTATTGATTTTGGCCTGGAGCTCTTCCCTTTTGGACTTCATAGCACGGAGGTGAGTATCGAGCTCAACATTCGTAGGTCCATGGAGTGCTTAAGCCTCTCTTCCATTCGGGCCCTCTTTTCTTCGGCAGCATTGACCTTCTCGGTTTTAGAGCTTAAGACTGCCTTCAAATTATTGATATGCTCCACGAAGGCAGACTCACGCTCAGCACCAGCAAGCACAGCGTCATGGAGCTTGACCCACTAAGCCTTAGCCTCTTGAAGTTTTTTGTGTAATTGAGAAGCTTCTTTGGTGTAGGACTTTTATCTTGTTCTCTCTACTGCTACCGAGCCTCAAGTTCGCCCATCTCAATAGCTTTTTCCTCTAACATTGGGAGGCGCACAACAAATTGGTTCCTTTCGGCCAAAAGTTGATTCCCCTCAGAAGCAAGTCCTTGCTTATCGAGGATCAACCTTTGTAGGCCTTCAGAAGAAAGAAAGTTGGCCTGTAAAATAGAATATTAAAGTTAGGATTTTTATTGCAACATGTGAGTAGAAAAGAAGATACAAGGAAACTAGTACGGTACCTGCGCTGCGCATGGCATTGTTTATCAGGCACTCTCCAGAAAGGGAGCACATTTTCTTCTAATCTTTCTCCGAAGCCAAAAGCTTCTCATAATTAGCAAGCTCTACCAGCTTGGACAAAAGATGGCACTCTATCGAAACCGAAAGAGTGGCACTTCTCCTCCCTCGAGGATCTGGGGAAGGTGTTGAATAATTGTGCCCCAAATTCCCTTGGTTGGGAGACCGAGGAAGAGAAGCACCCCTTTCTTATTCAGGTGGTACCGGTGAAAGAGACGTAGTTTTTGCTGGTGGCGAAGGAGCAGCTGGTGTCGATCGGCGTGAACCCATCGGTATGGAAGGTGAAGAAGCAACGATGGTAGAAGAACTGTTGATTGTTATTAGCTCAGTGGTCGGAGGAAGAATGGGCTCAGGGTCTGAACTCCTTGGACTGGAGGCAACAAAAGGGGCCGGGAAAGGAGAATCAGTATTCTCGATCAAGCCCATCTCGCCCCAAAGCGCCTCAACTTCATCCGATGTTGAGTTTTGAAGCTCTCCGGTTGAGCATCCAGTTGCGCTAGTGAAGATCTTTTTCCCCGTTGAAGGGGAGCTTCTTCACCATTGGCTTCCCCTTCATTAATAAGGACCATAGTGGCCAGCTCGGATTGCATCTTCTTTGCTCTCTTCTCTTGAATCCCAGCAGAGGAAGAGCGCCGTCTCTTTGGTTTCTTGCTCTCGGATCAGGGAACTCCAAGAGGAGGCACCCTCATCGGAGGCTCGGGCAGATTTACGAGCTCTACTCTGGGCAAAGGCATTTTCCAATACCATCCTAGCTTCCTCGGGGTCAACCAAGACGTCAACCTCGGGCAGGTGACAGAGCCCCTTGGAAGTCTTGTATTGGGCCAAAAAATAGAGTTAGCAGATGGTTCATAGAAGATTTCTTATGTTCGAACAGAGGTATAATAAAGGATGTTTTAACTTACCACGGTGCTTGGCCCTCCACCCGTATTTGGGGAACATTTCCTTCCACCGGCAGGATTATGGAGTCGTGATTTCCAGAATTTTCGAAACCAACTGGTCTAGGCCTTGAACTAGGGGTGGTTCCCATCATGTGGCTGAGACAAAAGAAACAAGATATTCAGCAACAACATGAAACATTCTTTTCACGAAAGAAGTAAGTGAATGACCGAAAACTTACTTACGAATGTGATGACTTGGAAAAAGTTGGAGTTGTGGCCGGGATGATGTCCCTGGTAGCAACGACAAAGAATCTTTCCATCCGTCCGCGATGTCATCATCTATGCTGATGAGGAGAGCATTGTGGCCACGCTTGCTAAAGTTTATTACTCTACCACGAAAAATTTGGTAGAGTAAAGGTTCATTATGTGTGCAAGGGTTAGGGTTTCCTAGTCTCCATGCTCAGTTGGCGAAGGCAAGCCACCCTCTGCCATATAGATGGGCCTACTTGTGTTAAATAGACCAGATACCGTGGCAAAACTCCAAAATTATTTAGTCGAACCCTTCAACCCAACGTAAAGGGAATTATCAATAGGCTAACAAAAAAAGACAATTAGGGTTATTTCACGTGTGAGAATGCTTAGAAATAAATTGAAAAAAAAAAAGTTGCATGGAATGGTACCTCAGAGCTAAAAAATAGAGCAATAAAAGAAGAAATGCAAGGCAACGAAACAACAGTGCTATAGACAGTGCAAGGTATTGTCCAGGGCACAGTCATTGACGCCCCATACAGTGCCTTGTGCAGAAACAACAAGGCCATAGACAGTGCAAGGCATTGTCCAGGGCACTGTCATTGACGCCCCCGACAGTGCCTTGCGCTGAAACAATGGCGCCATAGACAGTGCCTCGCGTCGATGATGCCATCTGATCAAATTTTAACTCCTCATTCGTTTTGGACATGTAGAATTCGGCCTCTACCCTATAAATATCCCATAAAATTAGTTTTTTGAGGGTTAGACATCATTAGAGAGGGAATCGACCTAAGGAGGCAAGAACACACAAGGAGCAAGGCGGAGAATTCTTCTACGAGTTTTTCACTTTCTTCTTCCTATATTCATTATTGGTTATGAATTCGAGTATTGTAGTTTTGCATAATATTATGAATAGCTAATTTGTTATCTAGGGTTTTGATGAAACCTTTTGTAGGATGAATTGTTGATACGTTTTGATATAATTGAGTCTTTGAATTTTTCTATTTGTTCAACTATGTGCTTATTTTAGTTAATTGAAGAGTTCTCAATTCACGGTGCCCATTTATTATGTATTACTTGAAAAAGAGTACATATTTAGGTGGTTGTTGAACAACGTCATTACTAACATATATAGGAAATCAATACGGCGAGTTTAAAAGCAGGATTAGAGATAACAAAGCTTTAATGTGATAATAGTGAGCGGTGAAAAAGTCCGAGCTAACGTAATCCGAGAGAATATGACTAGTACATTATTGTAGTTGCTCGAGAGAGAATTACGATAAGTCGAGTGCTCATGATCAGTAGTGAATACTTAAGCGAAATTATAGAAGACGTAGCGGGAAGGATTCCGACAATTGAGGAAATCTTAACTCTAGACCTCCTTAGTCTTTTCTCCAACCCTTAGTATCCCTAGTTGTTAATTTACTACTTTAATTTGTTAGTTAATTAGTTAGATATAAGAATCTTAATATTTATAACGTCAAAATTGTTCGAGCTTGTCTTCTTAGTGATAGTTAAGTGTTGTAGCTAAACCTTAGTTATCTGTAGTATTCGACTCCGGACTTTTAGACCAGATTATATTTGCAGTAGTCGCTTGTACTTTTCAGGACTAGAGTTGGGCTTGATTAATACACTAGAGGCGGATGCAATATTGTGACACCAGATTCATGAACCTAGTACTTTAATTGTGGAGCATAAATAAAGTATAAAAATTTACTAAAATTGTAAGTAATAGTAAATATGAATGCATATTTAAAAAATATAATAAATTAAATACTAATAACCTTAAAGATTAAACCCATAAAATTTAAACTCTGAATCAACAACCAACAAACAAACTATTAGATAAACTCTTAATTATGAATCTCTTCTATCCGTATTTTGTTGTTAACTTATGATTTTTATAATTGGGTCTATTAAATTTAGAGATTACAAAACACCACTGGTCAGACTAGAAAACTTTATTTTATTATGCATATAAAGTTACTGGTCAACAGTGACATGCTATCTTGAGCTACTACTTTTTAGTACTCCCTTTATTACAAGAATAAACTTTTTTTTTTAGTTATTTTCAAAAAGAATATTTCTTCTTTAAATTTGAAAATATATTTTTAAATTTCTCATTTTATTTTTATTGAGATGATTTATAGCGACACAAATATTTATGAATTATTTTGTATCACAAATTTTAAAAATTTTTTCTTTTTTCTTAAGCTCTGCGCCTTGTTGAATAGGTCCAAACAAATCGAAACGGAAGAAATATCTTGCTACGTTAAACAAGGTGAAGATCTGCTATTTTTCATCTAATGGTGAAATGTTAAATATTTTGTATTACCCACCTTAAGTTGGTGAAAATTTATTAAACTAAAAACAATAATACAAGAAAATATGGGGATTAGGTCAAGAACCCTACAAATGAATCTCAAGAGAAAGAGGAAAACCTCTGAGTTCCAAACAAATTAAGCTTATAACAATGCAAATTGGAAGACTTCTGTAGTTTAACTAAGTGATGGATTAAACAAAACCTTTTATGACTTAGATATGATTAGTTGGAAAGGTCCAGAGAATGTCACTTCTAGCTAGACTTCATTTTTCTTTGAGAGGTTAACTTGGAATCCCTCTCTTGTTGATGGAAAGAATACAAGTTATAATCCTCTTTTATCTTTTGTTTTCTTTTCTTGATTTTATTTGTCCTCTATTCTTCTTGTCGAATATCCATATTCACCTATATCATCATCAAAATCATCGTCATCAGAAAAGAGAGTCTGTCCAATTACTTCTTCTACGCCATAGCCATTGATTGGGTTTGCCTTCTGAAGTTAGGTAAAGAAAGAAGGGTTTAATGATCATCAGCTGACATTACTAAGCAAGGGCCAAGAGTTAATGGAAGAAAATTATTTGACGGAGGGAGCTCAAGAGGCAGATTCAGGATTTGAAGTTTATAAATTTTAAATTTTAGTTCTTTAGAGTTATTGGGTTCTTAATTTATAATTTGCACATATTAAATGAAATTTTTTAAGATGTATACACAGAGGCGTAGTGAGAACTTCAAGCTTATGGGTTCGGAATCTTAATTCTTTTAAATTATTGGGTTCTAAATTAATAATTTATACATATTTAATGAAATTTTAAAATAAAAACTTTATTTGAACCAAAGTTACTGGATTCGGCCGAACCAGTACCCGACACTGTGACTTCGCTTATGTGTATACAAGATTTGGATCAAAGGTATTAAGTGATATGGTACATCTGCCCCTAGTTCTACACATAGCTGCACTTTTCTGCTCCAACCTCATTGTCATGGATATGATTCACATCTCTTTCAAATCATCAAGTCAAAATAAAACAAAAAATGTAAATGAATTCAAATACAGATACTATTTCTTATAGTATGTTAATAGAATTAATTTTATATACCCCTAGTTGGGGTGGGGTGGGGTGTGGGGT
>MCJB01050352.1:346097-357764 GCA_002018475.1 Nicotiana obtusifolia
TATATATATATATATATATATATATATATATATATATATATATATATATATATATATATATATATATAGATATAGATATGGCAAGTTTTGGATAGTATTATTGGTTTCTATCCATCCATTTCAAGAGCTGATGCTTCTTTGCCCAACCATTGTTAAATATAATTAAATATTTTATCATCTGTCATTCTATTACTTTCTTTTCATCTATTAAGCGTACATAACTTTGCTGCATCATGGGTGAATTTACAACGAGTATAGAGATCCATTGGGCTATTTTCATCCTGCTCTTAATTAGTTTTATTCTATATGATGTCGTTCGACTTATAACGAGTAGAGATCAATGACTTACTTTAATCAACATATTCCAGCTGTAGTCATTAACTGTGATAGTTAAATAAAAAAAGCAAGACATTCTACTCTATGTTTCAACGGTTTAACTCTTTAAATTGTTGAAATTATCAATCTTTCTATATAACTTATGATTTATACATAGCATGCTAGGTATCTGCTGATAGTTGAGATATAGCAAAACATTTCATATGAAATAGAAATTGAGTGTTGTATCTGGCGAGCTCTGACTAGTGTGTGCAATTAACAAATCAAGAGGAAAAGTTACGAAATTAATTACTCAAAAGGCAGTAGTATGAATATTAGGCTTTACTAGAATGGATATCCTTTTGTTATTGGATTGTTTTACTTCCTTATTGGATTATCTGGCGTTAATCAAAATTAATCAGTCCATCAAAATTTTGATACCAAAAAAAATAAAAATATTAAGTAGGATTTTACAGGACAATCTTTGATGCCTGAAAGTCATATTCACTAAGCACGTCACTTGATCATTCTTCCGAAGCTTCTTGTCAACAAATGTCTAACTCGGTATATGAAGATCAATGAAATTTAAAAAAAAAAAAAAAAAAGAGAAAGACATTTCAATTGTCAAGATGCAGTACCCCTTGGTGGACAATTTCGTAGCTTGACAAAACTAGGGGTTTCATAAGGTTCATGTGCGGCAGCTTGGCTAAAGAGAAGTGTGGACCATGCAATACAGAATGCGCATGATTTTATTACGTTTCAATTTATATATACAATATTTTTCGTTTTGGGGCTTCACAAAATATTTGATGATATTATATGTTAGTTAAGTTTTATCATTCTAAGAATTTAGATACGTTAAATTATACAAATTTTAGGCTTTTATACGTTGTTCTCTGTCAAACAACTTTTTTCTTTTTACTCTATTATTATCTTTTGTATTTTATCTTATAATATTGTAATACATATAAGTGAAGTTAATATCTTAAATAGTTCGTTATTCAAATGTCATTATATATATGTATTGAGATAGATGAAGTATTTTATCTTATCTCCCATTGTACGACCTCACGTGAGGCTTCCTAACAAGTAAACAATCCTTTGACACTAACCTCTAACACTCAGTAGTAATTGTAATTATATGACAAGTTGAGGAGAGAACGTGGTAACTATATGAATGGTGTAAGTTGATCATATTAAGCAAGTTGCAGACTAACAAAAATAGAACTTTACTAACCTTTCACAACCACTGTTTCCTACCGTGGAAGTTGCGGAATTCATAATCCTGAGATACCGTATTATTCTATTTGCACACTTCACAAAAACTTATCCTATATCTCCATGTAGCCATTTGTACACCCAGGCAAAACAAGAATCTAATGACATCAAACATCCCGATGAAAGAAGACCATTTCAGTCATGATAGATACTGATTAGTCCTCAATCATATATAACTCCCAAGGTATTTTTGTTGGCTATTATTGGCATAACATGCATTACACAACAAAACCTCCCAAGTCGTGCATTCATGTCCATAACGTTGTGGTGCGTCAAGGAGTTTGTTGATATTATTATAAGCGCTTGCATCTTTCTTCCATTCCGTGCTGTCTTTCAGAAATGCCTCAGCAGAAACTCCAGAAAATAGTCCATTAGCAATTCCGGAGGAAAAATCATAGTCCTCAAGGGAATGCACTAAATAAACAACCGAAGATTTTAATTTCTCTGGAAATCCCAGCACTGAGCAGCTACATAATTTTTACTTTGAGAAAGTAAGTATGCTGAGCAGCAACAAACTTTTGCACCACATTTTATTAAGAACTCATTTTGGACAAGAAGCAACTTCATATTGCATCTGCTTGTCATACGTTCTCATTATGCAATTAGCTTTAGACTGGGGTACTCATGCTGTCATATATATGATTATATGTTCAGCAAACATTGAGCACCATTTGAACAGAGTTTTGTATTGACTAGATAGATGCCCGTCTGTTAATAAACCAGAGTATTTAGGATTTAGGCTGCCATAACTGTTAAACAGAGACAAATGTTAAGAAGTTAATGATGTTTTCTTTTTTTTATGAGGTGGTGACAAGCAGCTCAGGTTGCACTCACCTCAATTATTCCACGAGGTGCTACCTTCCACTAGCAGAGGCAACAACGAACTTTAACCAAGGTTTTTTTGTCTCCTTTAAAATTTGAACCCGAGACCTCATGACTCTCGATCTGCTTTATTAACCACTATGTCACACCCTAGCTGCAACAAGCCAATAATATTGAAGGTGTTTGGAACTAGACATACCAGACACTAAAGGTAACTGAGTCAGCAAGAAGTGACATTAAATATGCAAGGAAGTCCATTTCAACCATACTGCATGTCACTAAATATGCAAGGAAATCCATTTCAACCATACTGTATACACCATTGAATATAACTTATAATAACATGCCAAATGCAACAGAAAAACTCCAGTCGATCTTTAATCTTCTGCAGAAAGGTGAGGCTTACTAGAGTTCAGAATAATTGTAGTGTGCGCTGTACTAACATCCCCATATCGAAGATTCCATCGGCATGAAGAAACAATAAACTTTACAGTTAAAGAGATGATACTAGACAAGTAAATGATTCAACAGAACATAAGGGAAACATGCAAAAAAAGGAGAAAAGTGAGTCACAATCTCTTCTGAAATTTTAGCCAAGAAACTCTTTCCAAATCAAATTTGTTATCAACTATGCTTTCTCAATAATAACAGAAATATTCATACAGTAGCTCCCCATGGGATAAGACAACGACAACAATGAGCCATATCAAAGGCCCCAGATGGATATGGCATTTTAATTGTTCCTAAGACACCAATAACAGCAGGCACAAATCCCACCAAGCACCAAAAACCATTGTTAGCCAAAATAGATAACATAATAACAGAAATACAGGCTACACTTTTCATGTAGAAGAGAAGGATAGATCTCTTTTACAATAAGAAAGATTTACTCAGCAGAAAACAAATACTAACAACCAGCAGTCCACACGCCAAATTTGGGTTGGGATTACTACTGAAGCATGCTGATAACCATATTTATCTGCCCCTAGTGGAAACTGTATTTCCTCTTCCAGGGAACCAAAAATAAAATACCTTCATACTGAAACCAATTCTGAATCCGCCTTCTTAACTGTCAAGCTCTTATATGGAGAATTGGCACAGGAGCATAATCCCGGCTTTTTCCCATGGAAATGGGGTAACATGTCCATAGGTGCTGGAATAAGGCACTGTAATTTCCTTGCATGAGTTGGACAATGCCTTTCATGGTAGATCATACCCAGCCTTTGTTCTTGACAGGGTGTATAATCAGTGTATCGAGGATCACATGGCTTAAATTCTTTGAATTCCATTGCTGACTCATCAATATTAACAGCTTGGGTACCATGACCAGTGTCAAGATTGAGTTTTGGTAGGATGTTGCAGCTCTCAGTAATCTTGGTGACAGCTAGAGCTACACTATCTCCTTTCCCAAAGCGACTTCTTTTTCATACTCCCAAGTAAATAGAAGAAAGAGCATAGACCAGCTACTATAGAAATTGACATAGAAGACCTAGTGTGTTGAAATTACAGACATCCAAACATCACAAACTGCAGCAAAAATTGACCTTGATTATGAAAATGAAAAAGCTTGCAGCTACATCCAAGTAATATGATAAATTGCTTCTTGAGGATTAAAGGTCATATCATTAGAACATGTGATTATCCAAACAAAACTTCTTCAATACAACAGTTCCACCTTAAAGTTCTCTCAGAATTGAAAGACTCCCCTCTCAATAATCAACAGAAGGAGCATCCACTCATACCAAATATTGTCTACTATTAACCACCAACAGGGCGAGATTGGATAAAACTCCATTTCTCCACAATGAGGGAGAAGATGGACATACCAACAAATGCAGATCACAATAGCAACCAGCACAGATTTTAAAAACTCAGCACCACCAGTTGGAACAAAGTTATATCTTTTAGTGGTCTGAAAGTTCTGTTTTCTACATAACGCCAATGTTCCAATCAATTACAAAATGCTCAAATAAGATTAGTTGGCTCCAGTATACTGAAAGGGGTACATTCAATATAACTTTGCCTTAATCCAGAACTTGGATCAGATATATGATTGCTTTGTATCTACTCTACTCTTTTCTGGCACACTTCATTCTAGTACTACAATTTTGTAGCAAATTAAGACAAAGACAAAGACAAAAGCACCAACAGGTAGACAATTACCCATTATTCATTAAAGGGAAAGCCATGAAATACTTCTATTGCAGCAAAATACTACCGAAACTAAGTCTCAAACATCGACTGAACAAAAAATCCAAAAAAAAAAAAATATCATATCTAAGTAATGCTCTGCTGAATTCTCCAAACCCTCAATTGATTATTTACAATCCTTTTGTAAATTTGAAAATCTCTCTTTTATTTCGTAAAAGTCCTCCAAATACAGAATGACATGGTAAATTCTTAACTAAGATCCACTACATCACAATGCATACATTAAGGTAGTATCTCCCTATGACGTATAGGTCACGGGTTTGAACTGTGAAAACAACCACTAATGCATGCATCATGGTAGGTTATCAACATTACACCTCTTGGGGTGCGATCCTTCCCCGGACCTTGCGTAAATGCAGGATGATTTGTGTACCGGGCTCCCTTTAAGATGCATTACATCCTTGGAGGACCTCTAAATCCGTTACTCGAATTATTTTACCACTATCGTCAGCAATGGTTAACACCTGCTACAAGCACAACTAGTTTTTTTGCAATTTTAGAGACAAAGATTTTTTAATTCAAGTGGAACAAATTCTTCGTTGAAGAGCATCTTCTTTAATAAATAGCATACAACTTTCATCCTCATTAAACAAACCAAGTAGATTGGAATTGCGAGCATATTTAGCATATTCTTTTTTTGACCTACGTCTGTCTTTCCCGGCCCAAGCATCCCACCAGTTTAATATAACATCAAGATTTGACCATCCTTTGATTACTCATCATCCTATCTTACCATCACTTCATCAAAACACACCATTTCTCAATACACACTAAATCTTAGTTCATAGTGATGATGTATGACAAAATAGTGGGTTTTGAGATGTGATATATAAAATAGGAGGACAAAGAGACAAAGATTCGCAAATCTAAATGTTATCAACTGTTGGAACGACTGGACAAGGGAAGAGGAATTTTGGTCAATCTTACCGACGACGCTCTTGTACTGGGTTTCTCGGATCCCTTATCAAAGAATACTTAAACATCAGCATATAGAATACCTCACATGTGAGGAACAGGGAAGGAAAGGAACTGAGCTTCAGAGCTGACGGCTGACCTAGCTTAAGCAAGACATAAATAAGGGTGAATCATAAAGTTTTAGGATGTAACTTATATTTGTAAAACTATACCACCGTTATTAATAGAGAAAAAGGATGGATTTATCAGTGTACCTTCAACTTTGCTAAATAGCCTGCATTTCCTTAATTGAACATTATATAACCAAGTGTTCTTAATTTTGAGATACCTGGTAGCGCATTGCACGTACACCTATATTAATAAATACATAACTTTTAAAATATTATTTGATTATATATTTGACTAATTTAAAACTACATAATAAAAGTTAAAGAAATATTATTCTTAAAAATGCTGAATGTTGTTCTAATTTAGCTAACTCAATAAACGAAGAAATTATGTCCGACATAAAGTTTTAGATGCTTTATTGTGATTTATGAGGATGATCTTATAAAAATTATTGTTATTTTAGTGACATAATACTGAAAACAAAACACAAAAAGATAATAAAAAGGTTGGTCTTATAGCTCCCAAAAAATTATTATTGACAATATAAAGTCTAAATAATACGGTTAAATTAATATTTTGCAATAAATAATTTAATATAAAAAAATATAGTAAGGAGCCATCATTTGTTGAACTAAGTGCAAGAAAAGAAAAAATATCATTTAAAATATAATTTTTCCCTACTATTCCTTCCTTAAGTTTTTTACAAAAAATACATACCATTTATTAGTATAATTTTGATATATAAATTTCTATACAAAAATACATACGATTTATTAGTATAATTTCGATATATAAATTTCTATATCTTATCTATGCTTCACTAATCTGATTGGGTTTGAGATTTAACATGTATAAGTTCGACAAAAGAAATAAAATACATTATAATTATTATTACTATAATTATATTATTTTCAAATATAGTTATAGATAATTCCTAATATGTTTATAGGTTTGGCGTACGATGTATAAGAGACTTCATAGTTGTGAACTCGATGGTACAAAGTCAATAAAATAATTACGATTGAGTTAATATTTACTATAAATATTTTAATAAGAAAAATATAGTGAGGCTATCATTGTAGGATTGTCAGAAAAGGAAAACGTATAATTTATTACTATTAATTTAGATATATAAATTTTGGTATCTTATTTATGCTTCAGTTATATATCTGGGTTTGTGCTTTAACATGTATAAGTTCAACAAAAAATTTAAAATACATTAAAGTTTATTATTACTATAATATAATTATAATTATTTTTAAAAATTGTATTCCTGTCTTTTGTAAACTTATTTGCCGATATGTTTTTTATTTTATAGGTTTGAATTAAGATGTATAAGAAACTACAACAATTGTGGACTTAAAATTAAATGTATTCTTTTATTGGTAAATTTTAATGCACGTGTACCTTTTAATTATTTTAAGTTGGCCGTTGTAAAGTAGATAGTGAATAACCTTTGAAATATAACTATATTATAGAAAAGCAAGAATTTTGACTATGTGCGTTTTGTCGCAATAAATTTCGAATCAAGGTAATTTAAAGCCCGCATGGAATCAGTTTACCGGGCTGACTTCCATCTTGTTCTCTTTTTCTCCTTGAGTCGGATGAATCGAGGGTTCAAACCTTCCAAAAGTGATAGATTTGTGTTGTTTCTTGGCACTCTCTTAGAAATCACCGCTTCTCCTTATTGATGGGACTGTGACTTCCTTTCCCCATTGGCGAAGGTAAGCACTCTTAGAACATTGTTGAAAGAGGAGAGCCGGTCTTGCACACTAAGTCATGAGTGAACCTAGGCTCTTCAAGACCGCCTTTCTCCGGCCTAGGAAAAGCAGCGAACTCTAGAAGCTAGGGCTGAGCTCGTCCATTCGTTGGGTGATCCCTTGCTCTCACGTTCAAGAGTTTGCTCGTCGTTTAGGCCCGTGAGTGAGATATCTATATGGGGGAAAGAAGATCGAAAGCCGGACCATAAAATTTCAATTTTCACTTGGAGATAAATTTTAAAATTTTTCAAAAATTTGAAAAACTCCAAAAAGTTATTTTTTAAAATTTTCACTCAAAATGACCCACAAAACTTAAAAAATCTAAAATAAAATTCATGTCCAAAGACAACTCTAATTTTTTGGGAGTAAATTGGGACGATTCATTTGTTTGCTTATATTTGTAGTACTATTACATATATGATTATTTTTTTTATAATGTAAATCTGCAGATGATTGAGTTAGAAAATCATCTAAGGGTTGTGCTAAGTTGAGTCTAAAATTCTTCAAAGTAAGCACACTAAGGCTGCTTGATAATTTCCCTCCTATATTGATACTTACAGGTAATACTAACCTCTTCTATGAGTGTAGAAAGTTCGGTACTATCAGTTTGTCTTACTCTTATATTTTATGGCAGCTTTGGTTTCGACGTGTGTGCTCAATAAATTTCAAAACAAGGGCAAATTAGTCATTATAGCTATAAGGAGATACGTGGCATTTATTCCTATATCCACCGCCGTAGTTCTGTAGCTCTTCCTCTTCTTTCTTTCGATCTTCTTCAGCCTTCTCAACGATACTTTTCCAAGTTACTGGTTTGCTCCTATTCCAAAGTTTGACAAAATTTTGTTCTTTTCCTCTTGATTTGTATATATGATATTTTTTTCTCTCATCGTATAATGTTGTTCCATCTAACTTAAAATGTTTGTTTTTAAATCTAATCTGACTTTTTAGGTTTAGGGCATGAAAGAGAAGAGTGTAGGGCAGCAAGAAAGAGACAACTTTGAGCTCTCCATCAGAAACAAAGGTGAACTTTCTCTCGTCTCTTTATTTCCTGCATGTTCTGTCTCTACCTCTTTTTCATCTCAAGAGTTGCTCTTCTCACTATTATATTTGGTTGAGGTAGCTTTTATTTGTTCTCTCTTGCTTATGTTGGTTGCATGGCTGTAAGTAACAAGAATTGGAATATGCAAAACTTTCAACACAATCTTTGGTCATTCACTTTTCTACAAAATATCTTCTCTCGACTTGAATGAACGATGTTAGTAATGAAAAACTATGTATAGCAAATGTCTAACATTAAATACGTGTAACTGATTCGTTGCATGTGTGTCTATATACTTGCAGTTCGGTTTTGCTTTTCCAGTCTCCTAGTGGATATATATCAAAATTCATCAAGGTTTTCATTCTTACAAGTAAGCTTTCATATATTGTAACACTTTTAGTTCATACAATAACTCTCTTGACTGCTGATGTTCAAATTTTATTACATGGCACGCAAGATTTATGAGAGTTATTCTCGTGAGATGATTGTGTAGGAGGGATGTGTCAGTCATTTGAGTGGTGAACTTGGGGATGGATATGGAGATTCCTATTCTTGAGGTTTGGGGACAGGACGTCCTTAGAGGCAGATAGTTCCTTGCTGGCAGACTATGAAAGTGTGTTAAGAGTTTGACAATTGATTGTATGTGTTATGGTTAGGTTAAATGAACTTTTTGAAGGTTATTTACCTATTTCTGGATGATCATAATTCATTTAGGGGCTCATTGGTAGGCCTGATGAGAATGTGTATTCTATATCATATCAGGTTTGTTTACTCAGCAGCACTATCGTTGAGGGGTAAGTTATCTGCTAGAGTTGATCTTATTCATGTCCTAACATGTTCTATGTGTTACTCTCTTATGCTATAATAGGTTATGAGATTGATGATTATTTACACACATAATGTTGTTTTGCTTGGGCTTTGTGGCGAAGTTTGAGCGAGGTGGCTCTTGGGATGTCGAGTTGCTTATTGTACTTGGTCGTATTTTTCCTTTTTGTGGTATCTGGTGCTATCCGTTTCTCCATGGTAATGGTTATGTGCTTCGTGTGCTTGCTGTCAATATATACGTATTTGGTGGGTATGAGATTTTTGGCAATGGGTATTTTATGCAGACCGGTATGTTTGGATCAGATTACGCATCGCAACGAAGTTATGTTGGGATATGATCTTTTGTGCTTATTTTGTGTGTTATACTTCTCGTCTGTGGTGTGGGTTCATGGCATTATACTTTGTGGTTGTATCTATTGAGCTTGAAGGATGGTTCTCTCATTTGGTTCTCCTTCTATCATTGGTTACATTTGAGATGTTACTTATTTGGTGCACAAACTGCGTCATATGTGGAACTAGGAGCATTTGGCCGGTTGAGCATCTTGTACTGGGTGAGATAAGGTTATTGGACCTGAAAATAGTACAATTGTATTTGGGATAAGGTATGCTTAGAGAGGAATGTCATTAGTCAGCTTAGAATTTTGCAGTGGCTCTTATCGAGCAAGTGAAATCCATGACATGTTGATCTGATGAGTGGTTATGAGTTTCTATGCGTCTCTTTCATCATTGACAGTGTACAAAAGTTTAGAACAATGTTTTATTTGATAACAATGTTTTATTTGATATGAGGTATGTCACCGGTAACAGGATTGTTAACGAACTTCTATTGTGATTGGAAGATATTGCTATTCATACATGAGTTATGTGGTATATCATGTGATAATATCTTGGAATATGGTTATGGCTTGATGCAGTTTGTTTAGACCTATACGGTGTATAGATAAAAGAATTGGGTCTTATAAGAAATTCCAAATATTAGAGATTAGGTTCTAAAGTTTATGGACTAAGGTTAAAGAAAAAATCTTCAGTTAGGTTGTGTTGACAGGCTTATATGGATTGAGGTGACGTGGTATCATCCATGGGTATATGTATAGTGAGTTTATACAGTGATTTACTGGCTTTGGAATAACTCTTGGCACGTCAGAGGATAAACGCATGTTTAGGTGGGGGAGAATGTAACGACCCGAATGGTCGATTTGAGCATTGGCATTCCATTTGATGGTTTGAGTTCTTGAGTGGCTTCATATGATGTATTACGAATTTCATGCATGGCTGGTTTTTATTCTCGGGATGTTCGGGATTGATTCGGAAGAGTAATTCTCAATATGGAAGCTAAATTGATCAGTTGACCAAGGTTTGACATTTGTATAAATGGTCTCAGATTCATATTTGTATGGTTCCAATAGGTTTGTATGGTGATTATAGACTTAGGCTTATGTCCAGATTTGTATTTTGGGTTTTTAGGATGATTTGGCTCTCTTTGTTGAAAGTTGGCAATTTGAAGGTTTAGAGATTCGTAAGTTTAACCATGAGTTGACTGGATAGTTATTGTGTTTTGATTGTTATTACGAGACTTGGAATAGGTCCATTACTTCATTTAGAACTTTTGTTCAACGTTTGGTTTCATTCCGAGTTGATTTGATATGATTCGAACGCGTTCGGTGAAGCTTGAAGATTTGAATGTTAAGAGAATGACCTTGGTCTTTGATTCTTGGTTTTGATACTATTTATGATGTTTCAAGCTTTTGGATATGTTTGGATAATATATTTGGACTTGTTGATATGATTGGCGTGGTACCAGGGGCATCAGGTGTGATTCAAGGTGGTTTAGGACCAGTTTTAGTGATGTTTGAGTTGCTGGTTTATAGAAGGTGAGGGTATTCTTTGCGATTGCAGTAAGTGCAATGCATTCACGTAGATTATTCTGGTATTGGGTCTGTTGCTCATCGCATTCGTGGAGCGGAGCCTCGTTCGCGTAGTATTGGTTTTAGGTGTGCCGCGTTCGCGTGTCAGTGTCTCGTTCGCATGGTAGGCATCGCGGTTGCGAGGTGAAGATCACGTTCGCGAGATGGAGAGACTACTGGTCGTCGCGATTGCATGGATGAGGCCGCAATCGCATATGGCATTATGGTCAGATGCATGGCTTGTGTTGCGCTGACATGGAGAGGGGCTCACGTTCGCGAAGGGTACTGCTGGGCAGTATATTAAGTTGTCATTTTCTGACTTTGAGCTCACTTTAAGATATTTTGAGATTGGGAGCTAGGATTGATGCAATATTTTAGGTGATTTTCACCCACTTGGATTGGGTAAGTGCTCTTGACTCAGATTTGTCGATTACTCATGATTCTATCTATGATTTTGGTATTTGATCGACGAATTTAAGAGGTAAAATTT
>MCJB01050352.1:357784-385098 GCA_002018475.1 Nicotiana obtusifolia
GGGGGGGGGGGGTTTGCAGAACATTTCTAAAGTGAGGAATGGAGATTTGAACCCCGATTTGGACTTGGTTTTGGATGAGACTTGTATATTTGGACTCGTATTCTAATTGGTTTTCGGAATTTGTGAGTTTCGTCGGGTTCTAGGGTCCGTATCCTGGTTGACTTTGAATATTTAATTAAAGATTCGGCGATTATCGTTTGGATTTGATTCTTATGGCATTATTTGATGTTATTGAGTTATTTTGGGCTAGATTCGATCCATTCGAAGGTCGATTTGTGCGATATTTTTAGAGTATTAATTTGGCTTGTTTAAGGTAAGTGTCTATAACAACCCGACTGGTCTTTTTGTGCATTGTAGCCCTATTCCCTTATTTACTGCTTCTCTTATGTTCATTTGTGGTTATGTGACTTGCCAGGGTGGTTGAATTGATTTCGCGAATGTTTCGAAGTGAATTGGGACACTTTGTTCTAAGGTTGGAAGGTTAAATTGGAAAAGTTTATCGAAGTTTGACTTTTGTGTAAACGACTTTGGATGAGATATTGATGGTTCTGATAGCTTCATATTATGGTTTTGGATTTAAGCGTATGTCCGGATATTTAGTTGGAGGTCCAAATGTTGGATTGAGACTTTTTGGCGAAAGTTAGAAAGTTGAAGGTTTGAAAGATTGAGAGGTTTGACTGAGAGTTGACTTTGTTGATATTATATTCAGATTTTGGTTCCAGAAGTTTGAATAGGTCGGTTTGTGTCATTTGGGACTAGTGTGCAAAATTTGAGGCTATTCGGAGTTGATTTGGTATGGTTCGACATTTGTTTTAGAAGTTGGAAGTTCATTAGGCTTGAATTGATGGGTGATTCGTGATTTTGGTGTTGTTTGATGTGATTTGAGGCTTCAAGTGAGATCGTATTGTGCTTTAGGACTTGTTGGTATGTTTGGATGGGGTCCCGGGGGCCTCGAATATGATTCGGGTGGTTGGTGGATCATTATAGACCTTGAAGGATTGCTGAAGCTTAGAAGTTCTGGTGCAATCGCACGTGTGAGGGAATTGCCGCAGGTGCGACACCACAGAAGCAGCCATCGGTATTGCAGGTGCGTGTTTGGTCTAGGGTTGGTGGAGGTCCCAGGTGCGAAGGTCGACCGCATCTGCGAGTTCGCATATGCGGATAAGGGGTCGCAAAATAGGGGAATTGTTGGCAGAGCAAGGACTACAGATGTGGGAGGGTGCCACTGGTGCGGACCCGCAGAAAAGGGAATTGGACCATGTCACGACCCAAATCAAAGGGTTGCGACGGGCAGGGGGTGCCTTACTCAACCGATTACCAACATATTGTGTCTTTCTTATCACACCATCATGGGTAAATGGGCCAAAAGGGCCGTCATGAGATAACCAAAATAAAACATAATGGAGTACTAGACATAGGATGACCCAACATGATATAGAAACTTATACATGAGAAAACGGGCCTATAAGGCCGACATGATAATTTATACAGTCAAAACATAGGCCGACAAGGCTATACAAGCATCCATAAACCTGACATCTGTTTATAAGCCTCTATAAGTATATAAATATCATAAAGGTCGGGACAGGACCTCGCCATACCAATCAATACATGTCCGAATCATACTGGCCAAATATCCAACTCCGGAGAAAGTGGAGTGCACCATCACCTTTCGCTGAATTGATAGCCTACTAGGAGGACTGTCATCCTGTCCATCGGGACCTGCGGGAATGAAATGCAGCATTCCCAAGCAAAAGGGACGTCAGTACAAATAAAGTATCGAGTATAAGGCATGAAAACAGTATATAAAAGACATGAAAGAAACATGAAGTAAAAGACTCAACCTGTATATCTGAATAGCTCTGTGAATCATGAAACATTTATAATGTCATGCATGTGCGTATAAATGTCATATGATGCACAGGAATATGCGTACATAACATCATCATGCCTCTAGGGGCATCCCATCATATCATCTCAGCCTCTGTGGTGAAATCATCAACGTATGCCAGTTGATAAGGTGGGGGGTGCGTATATAACGTCGTAACCTTTCCTTATACCCAATATACATATAATATAGGCGTATATAACGCCATCTGGTCATGGTTCAATGTACATGTGTAAATGAATGAAATGCATAAGAAGTAAGTCAATAAGATCTCTCTGGATGTAATAAGATCAATATGTCTTCAGTTAATATCATGAAATAAACTTTATCAACTTATGTATTCTCTGACACTCATGAATAGACGATATAATAATAGGACACATGGGGAATCAAGAACTTAGGCACCCTAGTAGTTCTAAGAATGGAGTCATTTGTGAAAGTTCCATGTTTGCTCGTTTTCTTTGTATCATATGGATCATGCCAAAAGGAAATAAGGGATAGCCTTAACATACCTATTCCATCTTCTTCCCAATCGTCAACCAAGCTCAATATGTTCTTCTTACGTCTACAATGAGTAAACTGATTTTGTCGTCATCATATAAGCGTTGTAACTCTCATATTTCAAAACCAATATTCTACAAGAAAAAGGACAACATCTCCCCTGTTTTTACTTACATCCCATAAGTTACTTAAAGTCACAAACAGCCCAAACAACAACAATATAATTCACAATAAGCTCTTCGAATACTTCATCAACCATTTTGAGCGGCAAGCTCGATTTATGATTAACAAAATATAATTTGAATCCGATTCCTTTTCCATGAATCTGCCTACAACATCTATAACATCAAAACATCATAAGAATAATCTTCAAAAATAGTCTACACGCCTAGAACCTTAACCTTTATCGTCAACCTCTTATTTTTCATGTTATCTTCTTCAATCAGCTTAATTAGCACATAGATAATATTAACAACAGAAGCCATAACATAATTGAACTAATTATAACAATTTCCTTCCACAACAAACAATATAAATAGCCTTAACACAGCCCATAAAAGTAGATAAGGATTCCTTATGCCATGTCAATTACTATCTTGTAGATTTCCTCTTAAACAACTCAAGAAACACAAGATTAACCTTAAGCACAACCAAGAAAATGATTTTCTTACCTTAGAAAGTAGATATAACTTGAAATCCCCAGCTGGTTTAGCTCACAACAACCCTCAATCACAGCACAACACTATAGGAGTTATATTTTCTTCTTGAATAAACTTTTGTGATCAAGTTGGTGGGTAAATACTTGTTTTTCTCCTTGAAACTCTAATATATATGAGGGAGTGAATGATTCTTACCTTAATAAACAAGAACAACAAAAAATCTGAGGTTACTTCACTTGAAGAATCCTCCAAAACAGCCACAAGATGAAGGACTACGATCTAGCAAGTACCATGGGAACTTTAGCATTGGATTCATGTTTTTCTCTTTGGTTTTCACTGTAGAATCATGGAGACTTATTTTAGAGTGTTTTGGGAGATCATAGGGTCTGGCTGGGTCGAAAAATGACCCCAAATGAGCGTTGACTCGATCTTTAAAGGTTGGAGATCACCCACCGCCTAAGTGGGTCCCATGGGAGCTACTTGCGCAGTCTCATGAAAACACGAATATCTCTCTACTCCGACATTGTATTGATGAACGGTTTAATGTGTTGGAACTAGACTCGTAGGACTTCATTATGGTATGTGGAGCATCCCTTAATTCCAAGTACATTGGGAGAAAATCTCGGCTACATTTGACCTAAGTTTCGGCACATTACGAATGTAACTTGTGATGACCTTTGCCAACTTTTGTTCCACGACTTGGTTGACATCAAAACGTAACACACGAATATCATATGACTAAAATAACTCATGAAATAAACTTCTTATCATGTTAAGCATGCTATTCTTACCCCAAAAGTATATGTTATAACTTTCTTCGCTTGTCGACTTTCGACAAAACATATTTTCTTCAATTTGCCTAGCTTCTAAGCCTTCCAACATTCTTGGTACTTGTTATTCATGATCTTAAATATTTGTAACCTTCAACGTAACACGATTAAATTAATTATATGCTTCCAAATATAATCTCATTTCTAAGCTTACATCAATTGACTTGCGACGCACTCTCACGTATGAAAATATGAAGTGTAACATCATTGCCCCCTTTAGAACATCTGTCGTCAAATGTTGACTGATGCACTTTTCAATGTCATAACCTATAGCTCTTACGAATACTTTAATACAGTCCTTGCCATCTCGGCTACCGTTTGGTGAATAAATCCAAATGCCAGGGCATCCCCTCATTTAGGCCTCTTTCTCACACCACGACTTATTATTGGAATTCTTCCAATCTCGTAACTGTTGCTACTCTATGTCATGCAGCCTGTACGACTCTGTCCTTTTATGCGCGCCGATGCGTCTCTTCTCTCCTTTTTCCTCTAGTTTTTAGCCAATCTCTAGGCCTCACTTTGTGAACATTTACAAAACTATGACAAGCTATCCCTCTAGGCATCTATAAGTGTATTGAAGTTTTTCGCTTGGTACTTTACGAACTTACAAATATTGATATACATTTCTTCATAACCTAAGTTATCTATGCTTATGGCTTTACTACATTTAGGTAGGTCATACTATACCCTAACTCTTGCTTTGTTTTATTATTACCAAGATCTGTTACCCAACTCCAGTTTACTCTCTCACCACTTATCCCATATGTATAAATCTAATAGCCTGTTTGGCCAAGCTTCTCAAGAGACCAAAAGTACCTTTTTTCTCAAAATCACTTTTTTTTCCTAACTTGAGGTGTTTGGCCAAGCTTTTTTGGGGAAAAAAGTGCTTTTGGGAAGAAGCAGAAGCAGTTTCTAAGAAGTAGAAAAAAGTAGCTTCTTCCCAAAAGAAGAAGCAGAAGCAGTTTTGACTTTTCTTCTTTTCAGCCACAACAAACTATACTATCTAGTAGATTTCCTTTTAATCAACTCAACCAACACATGATTAACCTTAAACATAAGCAAGAACATGATTTCTTTACCTTAGGCAGTATATATATAGCTTGAAATCCCTAGCTAGTTTAGCTCACAACTCTCAATCACAACACAACACTATAGGAGTTATATTCTCTTCTTGAATCAATTTTTGTGTTCAAGTTGGTGGGTAAACACTTGTATAGTGTTGGATTCATGTTTTTCTCTTTAGTTTTCAATGGAGAATATGATTAACACCACCACCGTCATTGGGAAAGGTTCGGCCTCAACGAAACCAAACAAAAATCAAAGAAAAAGGGAAAAACCACTGAAAAACAATTTCGAGCCAAATATGAAAATAAAGATCCTTCAAATGGCTCACTAATCCGTTCAGGTAAATATGAATTTCTTGTCAGTTACAAACCCCAGGAATGGCCAAAATTACAAGAAAAATTCACTCCAAGTTGGGAGGATAGTAAAACCACACCCAAATCCAAATCACAATCCGCTCATACCCCACAACTCAAAAAGCCACCAAAACCTAAAACTTCACCAATTCAAAAAATCCCAAATCCCCCACAACCACAGATATTCATGATAAGTCCTTCAAGCTCCAGACATACCTAAGACTTTCCTTCACTTCAACCTTTTGAAAAGGAGGGTATAAGCCATGCTCAAAAAATTCCCAATAAAAACATAGTACTACCTACTATAGAAAAACCCCCAACAAGTGACATCGAAGCAACAATGAACTGGCAATCAGAAAGCTCCATCTGCCAAAACAAGGTATTGAACAACATTGGCAACACCATAAAAAATGTGGCCCATACACAAAACAAAATGATGAGCAAAGTGGAAACAATTGAGAAAAAGATGGAGCAAACATCGTCTCACCATGGCGGACTAATCAAAGCCTTGGAACTAAGGTTGGCAAATTTACAATAGGAGATTTGTCCGCCAGGAACTTCACTTTTCCAGTTCTTCCAACAACAACAAAAGGAGACGATTTCCATTAAAGAACAGATTCAACTTTTGAGAAATGACCACATTAAGCCGCAAACAACCCCAGTTTTCCCTTAAAAATCTACTTTCTTCCCTATGTCTCCACAAGCATATTCCCCACCTAAATTAGACTACACCTTTTCTACTTATCCATCTACCTCACAAAATCCAATCTCTTTCACCCAACCCTTAAAAGAAGAACATGATTTTGATATCGCAAAAATAGTTTGGCAAAGGAAAGATGCCCTTGCAGCACATAAATGAAGTGTGTGTCATTCGACAGAAATGACATTGACAGGCATTTTCATAAAATGGCAAAGATATACTTTGAAATTGGTGGAGACATCAATCTGAAGCAAGCCTTTGTCTCTTCCCATCCCAAGCTGTTGGCAAGTCGAACCATGACCATCATTGAAGAAAAGTTTCAGTCCATAACAATCCCACAAATTGGTTACATCAGGTAGGTTATTTTTCGTCGTATTGGATGACATTTGTACAAAGCGCTCAACCCTAAAGAGAATTATCCAGCATAATCCAGTGCTTGACAAAGCATGCCACATATATGATCTAATCACCGGATCAGGATTTTCATGCCACACGTCCAGACGATGGAAAGAATTCAGGAGGTTCGGATGGCCAAGAATTCCATATGGATAATCAAGATCAAAGAGACGCACAAAATATTTCAGACACAGAAGGCCAGGAAATTTTCACAAAAAGGACAGATGCTTTATCTTCCATAAGATTGGACATTTCGCAAAAAATTGTCCCCAATTAAGAAGATTTGTCAAACTCCTTGAAGAGATTGAAGTTTACACTGGCATACATCTTGGAAATATGGAGGACCTTGATCCAGAGAAATATTCTCTGTGGATGATGAACCCAATGAAGAAACTTTATTCTCTCTTGATATCTATGAAGATCAAGGCAATGATCAGTACCAAATTTCAGAACCAGTGATCGAAGCCTGAGAGGAGATCAATGCTCTTGCAGTCGTTCCTCAAGTAGAACTCAAAGTCTATTCATCCAAATGGCATAAACCAGCTCGAGTTATTGCTTTCATCGCCATCAGAGCTGCTTCATCACTCATAAATCTTGTTGTTCTCCCTGAAGACCAATGGGTGCCGCATTTTAAGGATTTCAACACTGCATCAAATGCAATCTTAACCACAACTGTCATTACAACGCCCGGTCACAATTGAGTTCTTTCCAGCATTGAAGTACAGTACCAAGCTACTTGGGTCTGATGTGCCAGGAAAAGATCTTATTATTGGATTCGACATTTACAGACAACTTAGAGATCAACTCCAGATCAAGACTAACGGGATAGATTTTAAAAAGCAGTTCAGACCTTATTCAGAGATTCCAAGGCTATTCCAAATCACCGATGACGAAGAAATCAAAGAGATTGAGCAAAATCTCATTGAACATTCATGTGCTCAATCCCACAACGATTTCATGAAGAAAGGGAAAAGCCCATTATGGAAAAACTAAGAGTTTTTTTTATCAAGCTCCCTTTCAAGAAAAATGAAAACATCAATCCGACAAAGGCTAATCATTCAGGCATGAATCCAGATCATCTTCAGCTTGCAAAGAAAGAATGCGAAGAACTTTTTGAATTTGATCTGATAGAGCCGTCGGATTCACAATGGGCATGCGAAGCATTTTATGTCAACAAAATAGCTGAGCAGACAAGAGGAAAACTCAGGTTAGTTATTAATTATCAGCCACTTAACCATTTCCTCCAAGATGATAAATTCCCCATCCCAAATAAACTCACTCTTTTCTCCCACTTAGCCAAGGCCAAATATTTTTCCACGTTTGATTTAAAATCTGACTTTTGGCAATTGGGAATCCACCCTGAAGAACGACCCAAAACGGGATTTTGCATCCCCGATCATCACTTCTAGTGGAAAGTCATGCCCTTCTAGTTGAAAACTGCACCCTCCTTGTTCCAAAAAGCCATGATAAAAATCTTCCAGCCCATCCGCCATACCTCCTTAATTTACATTGATGACATCCTGTTATTTAGTGATACATTGGAAGGACATGTCAACTTGCTTCGTCAATTTGAGGCATTAGTAACACAACACGGAATCATGCTCTCAGCAAAAAAGATGGTTCTTGCTCAAAAGGAGATTGATTTTCTCGGAATGCATTTTTCCCAAGGTGAATACAGTCCAAGACCACATATATGTCAAGAATTACTTAAATTTACGGATACCAATCTCACAACGAAGCAGATCCTACAGTTCTTAGATGTAATAAATTATGTAAGAGATTTCATCCCAAATATCTCTACATACATTTTACCGCTCATAAAAATGCTCAAGAAAAATGCTCCATCATGGGGAGAGAAATGGGATGAAGCAGTCAGAAAAATAAAGGAGATATCTAAAAATGTCAAGTCTCTCTACATCCCTTCAGATGGAAAGAAGATACTGCAAACTGATGCCAGCCATGAATATTAGAGTGTTGTTCTATTTGAAGAATAAAATGGCTAGAGAAAAATATACGGATACGCCAGTAGAAAGTTTAAAGATGCCGAGCAACATTACCACTCCACTTTCAAGGAAATTCTTGCAGTAAAGAATGGAATCAAGAAATTCAATTTCTTCCTTATCCATACAAAATTTCTAATAGAGATGGATATGAAGGCCTTCCCAAAGATGATCCAGATAAATTTAAAAATTATTCCCAATCCTCAGATTCTCAGATGGGCTAAATGGTTCTTTCCATACAAGTGTCAAGTCAAGCACCTGAAAGGAAAAGATAATATTCTTGCAGATTTTCTGTCTCGACCGTAAGAATTCTCAAAAAGATTTTCCTTAGCAAAACTGAAGTCAAAGCAAAAGCCAATTAGCCACATCTTTATGCTTTTAAATATACCAGGAAAAAGTTCATTAAAGCCAACAGATCATCCACCGGAGTTGTTCAACCTCATGGATCCCTTTGATCCGTCAATTATTATGGAAAGAAGAACTTATTTTGAGCTCCAAGTTTTACGACAATATGGAGGATCCATTCTCAAGCCTTATGGTGTCAATCCAGAATATCCGTCCTGCCATATATTCATAGCTCAAGCCAAAGATTTTCCACAAGAACTACTATGGTTTTTCTGGTACCTATGCCATCAATATTATATTTTCATGGAATTCGAATGCAACGTCTTCAAGGATTTTGATAACATTGCACTAGCCCTTAGAGTATTTTTATTGTGGTTCAAGCCTAGAAGATATTGGAAGAAATGTTTCAGCGATTCCTACGCAGCAAAGATATTCATGTTCCATAGGCCAGTGAAGATCATTAATTGAAAAGTCCAGGCGCAAGCAGAGGCATCATTATGGTGGAAATTTCCCGTATCCATTTTATCAATGGAGGAAGAATATAGCGACGCACAAATAATCCTTTTTTCAGCAAAATAGGTGCATCCCGAGAGAGATATGACCAAAAGATTGGGCAAGCTGAAATTATACCAACACTCATCCTCACTGGGAAAGAGTCCGGGAAGCAGCAAAAGAATATCAAACACCATATGAAGTCATCCGAGAAAAGATCACTCATGACATTTCCAGATTAAAGTTGTGGATTACATCTCTCAATCCAAAGGGGAAAGAATATAGCGGGGAAGAAGCGTCAAGTTCCAGGCGTTACGCCACAAGGTCTTTGAAAATATGCCTACTTCAGATACTTCTGAGTCTCTTGGCTGGTTTACAAATATTGGGGGATTGTCATCTTCGGAAGAGTTCGTTGTGGATTTATTGCTTGATTGAGAGCTATCTTCCATTGATTCATCGTCTGACGAATTCAAAGATTCCGACCATGGAGTATCTTCTTCTGATATGTATCTTAGCTGGGAGACATAGAGGTCTGAAGCCTTCTGGTAAGAAATCATCAGATTTTTGGGGTTGGACCCTTTTGAACTTTCTCCTTGCTCTCGCCTTTTCTTGGTTTGTTTCTGTGCTACAAGGGCATCTTTTCTTTCCCAAACTATTTTTGCGATATCAAAATCATGTTTTTCTTTTAAGGGTTGGGTGAAAGAGATTGGATTTTGTGAGGTAGATGGATAAGTAGAAAAGGTGTAGTCTAATTTAGGTGGGGAATATGCTTATGGAGACATAGGGAAGAAAGTAGGTTTTGAAGGGAAAACTGGGGTTGTTTGCGGCTAAAGGTGGTCATTTGTTAAAAGTTGAATCTGTTCTTTGATGGAAATCGTCTCCTTTTGTTGTTGTGGGAAGAATTGGAAAAGTGAAGTTCCTGGCGGACAAATCTCGTATTGTAAATTTGCCAACCTTAGTTCCAAGTCTTTGATTAGTCCGCCACGTGAGCCGATATTTGCTCCATCTTTTTCTCAAATGTTTCCACTTTGCTCATCATTTTGTTTTGTGTGTGGGCCATGTTTTTTATGGTGTTGCCAATGTTGTTCAATACCTTGTTTTGGCAGATAGAGTTTTCTGATTGCCAGTTCATTGTTGCTTCGATATCACTTGTTGGGGGGTTTTTCTCCAGTAGGTAGCACTATGTTTTTCTTGGGAATATTTGGAGCATGGCCTATACCCTCCTTTTCAAAAGGTTGAAGTGAAGAAAAGTCTTGGGTATGGCTGGAGCTTGAAGGACTTAGCATGAATATCTGTGGTTGTGGGGGATTTGAGATTTTTTGAATTGGTGAAGTTTTATGTTTAGGTGGCTTTTTGGGTTGTGGGGTATGGGCGGATGGTGATTTGGGTTTGCGTGTGGTTTTATTATCCTCCCAACTTGGAGTGAATTTTTTTGGTAATTTTGGCCATTCTTGGGATTTGTAACTGTCAAGAAATTCATATTTACCTGGACGGCTTAATGAGCCAATTGGATGATCTTAATTTTCATATTTGGCTCGAAATTATTTTTTAGTGGTTTTCCCCTTTTTCTTAGATTTTGGTTTGGTTTCGTTGAGGCTGAACCTTTCCCAATGATGCTGGTGGTGTTCATCATATTCTCCAATTGGATCTTCCAAACAGTCTTGATAGTTGTAATCAAGATCCCAAGGGTAGTGTCCCGTAGAGGGGCATTTGAACCAGCAAGCTCTTTTTCCATTTTTGTCAAAATTTTGACACTAGTCATGTTGTTCCATGATGCTTTGTATATTCCACAAGAACTCTCCATCAGGTTCAGCGTATGTATCTGTTGTATCTTTGGGTTGAATCATTTGGCTGGAAAAGATGATTTTATTGGGTTTTTTGAGATGGGAATGGTCAAAGCTTATGCAAACGGTTTTGTCATTTCCTTTGCTAAAGTTTGGTTCACCAGATTGTAGAGATTCCTCGGGTTCTCTTAACTTTTCATAATTTGCGATCCAGGAATCAGAAAGAATTTTGACAAGTTAATCTCTTGAAATTTTTCTGGGTATTTGGGTGCACATGGTGTTTCCTTTGGTAGCATCAATATTTAAGAGTAAAGCATTTTCTCCTCCGGGAAGGCAGAGATCCATGGCATGATATTTGACTCGCCACGCTATTTGGTGATGAAGAGTGGCTTGGGTGGAATCTTTGGCTTGAGGGGCTCCTTGGATTTGGACTTGGATATTTAGTGCTTCGGTTAGGTATGAATCATAAAGGGACATGTTGAAATTTGGAAAGACAGTTATGAAGACAGTCCCAGTATTTAGGGTAACTTCGGTAGTACCCAAATTTGCGTGTTGGTACTCCAAGTATCTTGTATCTAGAAGAGAAAGTCGAGCTACAAAAGGTTGGCCTTTTCTTTCGTAATATGTTAAAGCAATTCGAATAACACCAAAATGGATATGGGTAAAACCATGATCTCTCAAATATACTGAAGTCAAAGCAAAAGCCAATTAGCCACATCTTTATGCTTTCAAATATACTAGAAACAAGTTCATTAAAGCCAACAAATCATCCACCGAAGTTGTTCAACCTCATGGATCCCATTGATCCGTCAATTATTATGGAAAGAAGAACTTATTATGAGCTCCAAGTTTTCCAGCAATATGGAGGATCCATTCTCAAGCCTTATGGTGTCAATCCAGAATATCCGTTCTGCAATATATTCATAGCTCAAGCCAAAGATTTTCCACAAGAACTACTATGGTTTTTCTGGTACCTATGCCATCAGTATTATAGTTTCATGGAATTCAAATGCAACATCTTCAAGGATTTTGATAACATTGCAACAGCCCTTACAGTACTTTTATTATGGTCCTAGCCTAGAAGATATTTGAAGAAATGTTTCAGCGATTCCTACGCAGCAAAGATATTCTGTTCCATAGGCCAGTGAAGATCATTAATGAAAAAGTCTAGGCGCAAGCAGAGGCACCATTCTGGTGGAAATTTCCCATGTCCATTTTATCAATGGAGAAAGAATATAGCGAGGCACAAATAGTCCTTTTTCAACAAAATAGGTGCATCCCGAAAGAAATATGGCCAAAAGATTGGGCAAGCTGGAATTATAGCAACACTCATCCTCAGCTACTTTGTTGACATAAAATGCTTCGTATGCCCATTGTGAATCCGACGGCTCTATCAGATCAAATTCCAAAAGTTCTTCGCATTCTTTCTTTGCAAGTTGAAGATGATCTGGTTTCATGCCTGAATGACTGGCCTTTGTCGGATTGATGTTTTCATTTTTCTTGAAAGGGATCTTGATAAAAAAACTCTTGGTTTTTCCATAATGGGCTTTTCCCTTTCTTCATGAAATTTTTGTGGGATTCAGCACATGAATGTTCAATGAGATTTTGCTCAATCTCTTTGATTTGTTCGTCATTGGTGATTTGGAATAGCCTTGGAATCTCAGAATAAGATCTGCACTGCTTTTTATAAGCTATCCCATTAGCCTTGATCTGGAGTTGATCTCTAAGTTGTTTGTAAATGTCGAATCCAATAATAAGATCTTTTCTGGCACATCAGACCCTATTAGCTTGGTTCTGTATTTTAATGCTGGAAAGAACTCATTTGTGACCGGGTGCCTTGTAATGACAGTTGTGGTTAAGATTGCATTGGATGCAGTGTTGAAATCCTTAAAATGCGGCACCCATTAGTCTTCAGGGAGAACAACAAGATTTATGAATGAGGAAGTAGCTCCAGTGTCGATGAAAGCAATAACTCGAGTTGGTTTATCCCATTTGGATGAATAGACTTTGAGTTCTACTTGAGGAATGACTGCGAGAGCATTGATCTCCTCTCGGGCTTCGATCACTGGTTCTGAAATTTGGTACTGATCATTGCCTTGATCTTCATAGATATCAAGAGAGAATAAAGTTTTTTCATTGGGTTCATCATCCACAGAGAATATGGATTTAAGGTCCTCCATATTTCCAAGATGTATGCCAGTGTAAACTTCAATCTCTTCAAGGAGTTTGACAGATCTTCTTGATTGGGGATAATTTTTGCGAAATGTCGAATCTTATGGCAGATAAAGCATCTGTCCTTTTTGTGAAAATTTCCTGGCCTTCAGTGTTTGAAATATTTTGTGCGTCTCTTGGATCTTGATTTTCCATATGGAATTCTTGGCCATCTGAACCTCCTGAATTCTTTCGGTCGTCTGGACGTGTGGCAGGAACATCCTGATCCGGTGATTAGATCAAATTTGCAGCATGCTTTGTCAAGCGCTGGATTGTGCTGGATAATTAGCTTTAGGGCTGAGCGTTTTGTACAAATGTCATCCAATGCGACAAAAATAGCCTGCCTGATGTAACCAATTTGTGGGATTGTTATGGACTGAAACTTTTCTTCAATGATGGTCATGGTTCCGCTTGCCATTAGCTTTGGAAGGGAAGAGACAAAGGTTGGCTTCAGATTGATGTCTCCGCCGATTTTAAAGTATATTTTTCCATTTTATGAAAATACCTGTCAATGTCATTTCTGTCGAATGACACAGACTTCATTTCTGTGCTGCAAGGGCATCTTTTGTTTCCCAAACCATTTTTGCGATCTCAAAATCATGTTCTTCTTTTAAGGGTTGGGTGAAAGAGATTGGATTTTGTGAGGTAGATGGATAAGTAGAAAAGGTGTAGTCTAATTTAGGTGGGGAATATGCTTGTGGAGACATAGGGAAGAAAGTAGGTTTTGAAGGGAAAACTGGGGTTGTTTGTGGCTTAAGGTGGTCATTTCTCAAAAGTCGAGTCTGTTCTTTGATGGAAATCGTCTCCTTTTGTTGTTGTTGGAAGAATTGGAAAAGTGAAGTTCCTGGCGGACAAATCTCGTATGGTGAGACGATGTTTACTTCATCTTTTTCTCAATTGTTTCCACTTTGCTCATCATTTTGTTTTGTGTATGGGCCACATTTTTTATGGTGTTTGCAATGTTGTTCGATACCTTGTTTTGGCAGATGGAGTTTTCTAATTGCCAGTTCATTGTTGCTTTAGATTGATGTCTCCGCCGATTTCAATGTATATCTTTGCCATTTTTGAAAATGCCTGTCAATGTCATTTCTGTCTAATGAGTCACACTTCATCTCGAAGAGTTGTCTTCGCATTTTCTCCTGTCTTTTGGCAGTATCTCTGCAGAAAACTTCATGTAGGGTCCGGATGTTGAAGGCAAAATCTTGGGAAGTAAGAAATGTATTTTTGTCTTGAATTCCAAGTCAGTTCCACCAATCTCTGAGGATTCCTGAGAACTGTGAAGTGAGTTTTGACAGGATGATATGCTTTTCTTGTTCTACCAAATTTTTGGTCACCATCCAAGTATAGAAATCTTGGATCCTTTGAGGTCATTTTGAAAACTTGACGTCATCCAAGGTGAAAGTGTGGAAGCTAGTTCCAACTAGTTTGGATGCCATGGGCTCATATCTTCTTTCTGGGGTTTGGCTTATCTGTCGTGCATTTTTGTTCCTCATCTACTTTAGATACTTCTGGGTCTCTTATCTGGTTTACAAATATTGGGGGATTGACATCTTTGGAAGAGTTCGTTGTGGTTTTATTGCTTGATTGAGAGCTATCTTCCATTGATTCATCGTATGATGAATTCAGAGATTCCGACCATGGAGTATCTTCTTTTGTTATGTATCTTGGCTGGAAGACATAGAGGTCTGGAGCCTTCTGGTCAGAAATCATCAGATTTTCGGGGTTGGACTCTTTTGAACTTTCTCCTTGGTCTCGTCTTTTCTTTGTTTGTTTCTGTGCTACAAGGGCATCTTTCCTTTCCCAAACCATTTTTGCGATATCAATCATATTCTTCTTTTAAGGGTTGGGTGAAAGAGATTAGATTTTGTGAGGTAGATGGATTAGTAGAAAAGGTGTAATCTAATTTAGGTGGGGAATATGCTTGTGGAAACATAGGGAAGAAAGTAGGTTTTGAAGGGAAAACTGGGGTTGTTTGCAGCTAAAGGTGGTCATTTCTTAAAAGTTGAATCTGTTCTTTGATGGAAATCGTCTCCTTTTTTTGTTGTTGGAAGAATTGGAAAAGTGAAGTTCCTGGCGGACAAATCTCGTATTGTAAATTTGCCAACCTTAGTTCCAACGCTTTGATTCGTCCGCCATGGTGAGACGAGGTTTACTCCATCTTTTTCTCAATTGTTTCCACTTTACTCATCATTTTGTTTTGTGTATGGGCCACATTTTTTATGGTGTTGCAAATGTTGTTCAATACTTTGTTTTGGCAGATAAAGTTTTCTGATTGCCAGTTCATTGTTACTTTGATGTCACTTGTTGGGGCTTTTTCTTCAGTAGGTATCACTATGTTTTTCTTGGGAATTTATGGAGCATGGCTTATACCTTCATTTTCAAAAGGTTGAAGTGAAGGAAAGTCTTTGGTATGACTGGAGCTTGAAGGACTTAACATGAATATCTGTGGTTGTGGGGGATTTGTGATTTTTTGAATTGGTGAATTTTTAGGTTTAGGTGGCCTTTTGGGTTGTGGGGTATGGGCGGATGGTGATTTGGGTTTGGGTGTGGTTTTAATATCCTCCCAACTTGGAGTGAAGTTTTCTGGTAATTTTAGCCATTCTTGGGGTTTGTAACTGACAAGAAATTCATATTTGCCTGGACGGCTTAATGAGCCAATTGAAGGATCTTTATTTTCATATTTGGCTCGAAATTGTTTTTTAGTGATTTTTCCCTTTTTCTTGAATTTTTGGTTTGGTTTCGTTGAGGCCGAACCTTTCCCAATGACGCTGGTGGCTTTCATCATATGCTCCAATTGGATCTTCCAAACAGTCTTGATAATCGCAATCAAGATCCCTAGGGCAGTGTCCCGTAAAGGGCATTTGAACCACCAAGCTCTTTTTCCATTTTTGTCAAAACTTTGACACTAGTCATGTTGTTCCATGATGCTTTGTATATTCCACAAGAACTCTCCATCAGGTTCAGGGTATGTATCTGTTGTATCTTTGGGTAGAATCATTTGGCAAGAAAAGATGGTGTTGATGGGTTTTTTGAGATGGGAATGGTCAAAGCTTATGCAAACGGTTTTGTCATTTCTTTTGATAAAAGTTGGTTCACCAGATTGTAGAGATTCCTCCGATTCTCTTAACTTTTCATAATTTGTGATCCAGGAATTAGGAAGAATTTTGACAAGTTCATCTCTTGAGTTTTTACTGAGTATTTGGGTGCACATGGTGTTTCCTTTGGTAGCATCAATATTTAAGAGTGAAGCATTTTCTCCTCCGGGAAGGTAAAGATCCATGGCATGATGTTGGACTCGCCACGCCATTTGGTGATGAAGAGTGGCTTGGATGGAATCTTTGGCTTGAGAGGCTCCTTGGATTTGGACTTGGATTTTTAGCACTTTGGTTAGGTATGAATCATAAAGGGACATGTTGAAATATGGAAAGAGAGTTATGAAGACAGTCCTAATATTCAGGGTAACTTCGGCAGTACCCAAATTTGCATGTTGGTACTCCAAGTATCTTGTATCTAGAAGAGAAAGTCGAGCTACAACAGGTTGAACTTTTCTTTTATGATATGTTAAAGCGATTCAGATAGCACCAAAATGGATATGGGTAAAACCATGATCTGTCCATTTCCTGGGAAATCATCTGCGATTTGAAGAGTGATAAATTGTTACTCTCGAGTGGCAAGAATAGGATGCTGGTCAAGTTTTGAGGCAGCAACATATTCTTTTACTCCTTTTTGTTTGTATTGGACTAAGGAACGAATTTGGGTTCAGGGTGCAAATGATTTTTTGGCGAAAGCTGAGTAGGGGTTTATGAGAGTTAGTTCAGTGGAGGATACCTTTGTTCATCGGGTAGGATATCTACTTCAAATAGAGGTAATCATATTTTTTAGACAAGGTTTTATATGGAGTAGGAGACATATTCTTTTTTGCTAAAGAAGAGGATGATGTAAATGACTCAGACATATTTAATAAACTGTTCCTCCCTCCGAAAGGATGACCTGGCTCTGATAATACAGCATAAAGAAGAAAGTAAGAGATTTCAAGACAGCAAACTAAATCATAGATACGAATGTTTCCCTACAAAGGGGCTGGCTTCAACAACCCACGAGGGACGGTTTGCCAAGCTACACAACTCATAAAAGTTTTGTACTATAACCAATATTTGCTGTTTATAACTCAGAAACTTTCGTACTACAATAAGCTAACTTTCAAAGAGTATCCTTACTTTATTTTCATACATGGACCGGCCTTTCCATCCATTCAAAAGAAAGAACAAGAGGGAAATATAAAAAGCACTCATATGTAATATATCACAAGAGATTTACAAAGATTACAAGATGATCCTACAACTACTACAAGGCCTCCTTTATATAGGACTAGGAGGTTATTACAAGACCAACTTTCCGGATAAAATAAACCTATGTTACATAACAAACTTATCTACAAGCGGGTCCCTCTTGGCATGTGAAGGACTGTAGGCAAAACAACTAAAAACACCCAAAAATAAGTGAACGGGGTGAAATATACATGGTGTAGCATGTGAAAGTATGAGAGAGCATGTGACGCCATGTGAAAGTATTGTATTGCATCTGATGAAGCATGTGGGGGCATGTGGAAGCATGTGAAAATAAGTTGAAGTTGGGCCTAGATAGTATGGAAAGATGTGGAAATTTGTCTTGGCACCGGTAGGATATTTTTAAGGGTTTTTTGGTAGGTAATGTAGGGTTATGGTGGGATTAGCAGGGATTAAGATAATTATCCTTCATAGATTCTAGGGTTGTCTTCTAGGCATCTTTTCAAAGACCTTGTAGAGTAATGCCTGGAATTTGACGGTTCTTCCCCGCTGTGTTCTTTCCCCTTTGTATTGAGAGATGTAATCCGCAACTTTAATCTGGAAATATCATGAGTGATCTTTTCTCAAATGACTTCATATGGTGTTTGATATTCTTTTGCTGCTTCCCGGGCTCTTTCCCAGTGAGGATGAGTGTTGGTATAATTCCAGCTGGCCCAATCTTTTGGCCATATCTCTCTCGGGATGCACCTATTTTGCTGAAAAAGGATTCTTTGTGCCTCGCTATATTCTAACTCCATTGATAAACTGGACACGGGAAATATCCACCAGAATGATGCATCAGCTTACGCCTGGACTTTTCCATTAATGATCTTCCCTGGCCTATGGAACATGAATATCTTTGTTGCGTAGGAATCGTTGAAACATTTCTGCCAATATCTTCTAAGCTTGAACCCTAGTAAAAATACTCTAAGGGCTGGTGCAATGTTATCAAAATTCTTGAAGACGTTGCATTTGAATTCCATGAAAATATAATACTGATGGCATAGGCAAAGAAAAAAGCATAGTAGTTCTTGTGGAAAATTTTTTGCTTGAGCTATGAATATATGGATGAACGGATATTATGGATTGATACCATAAGGCTTGAGAATGGATCTTTTATGTTGCCGGAAAACTTGAAGCTCATAATAAGTTCTTCTTTCCGTAATAATTGACGGATCAAAGGGATCCATGAGGTTGAACAACTCCGGTGGATGACCTATTGGCTTTATTGAACTTGTTCCTGGTATATTTGAAAGCATAAAGATGTGGCTAATTGGATTTTGCTTTGACTTCAGTTTTTTTGGGGAAAATCTTTTGAGAATTCTTCCGGTCGAGACAGAAGATCTGCGAGAATATTATCCATTCCTTTCAGGTGCTTGACTTGACACTTGTATGGAGAGAACCATTGAGCCCATCTGAGAATCTGAGGATTGGGAATAATTTTTGAATTTATCTGGATCATCTTTGGGAAGGCCTTCATATCCATCTCTATTAGAAATTCTGTATGGATACGGAAGAAATTGAATCTCTTGATTCCATTCTTTACTGCAAGAATTTCCTTGAAAGTGGAGTGATAATGTTGCTCGGCATCTTTAAACTTTCCACTGGCGTATCCGCATATTTTCTTATGGCAATTTTTTTCTTCAAATAGAACAGCACTCCAATATTCATGGCTGGCATCAGTTTGCAGTATCTTCTTTCCATCTGAAGGGATGTAGAGAGACTTGTACAAATGTCATCCAATGCGACGAAAATAGCCTGCCTGATGTAACCAATTTGTAGGATTGTTATGGACTGAAACTTTTCTTCAATGATGGTCATGGTTCGGCTTGCCAACAACTTTGGAAGGGAAGAGACAAAGGTTTGCTTCAGATTGATGTCTCCACCGATTTCAAATTATATCATTGCCATTTTTTGAAAATGCCTGTCAATGTCATTTCTGTTAAATGACAGACACTTCATCTCGAAGAGTTGTCTTCGTAGTTTCTCCTATCTTTGGCCAGTATCTCCGCAGAAAACTTCATGTAGGATCCGAATGTTGAAGGCAAAATCATGGGAAGTAAGAAAAGTATTTTTGTCTTAAATTCCAAGTGAGTTCCACCAATCTCTGATGATTCCTGAGAACCGTGAAGTGAGTTCCAGGATGATATACTTTTCTCGTTCTACCAAATTTTTTGTCACCATCCGAGTATAGAAGTCTTGGATCCTTTGAGGCTATTTTGAAACCTTGATGTCATTTTTGGTGAAAGTGTGGAAGCCAGTTCCAACTGGTTTGGACGCCATGGGCTCATATCTTCTTTCTGGGATTGGCTCATCTGTCATGCCTTCTTGTTCCTTATCTACTTCAGATACTTCTAGGTCTCTTGGCTGGTTTACAAATATTGGGGGATTGTCATATTTGGAAGAGTTCGTTGTAGATTTATTGCTTGATTGAGAGCTATCATCCATTGATTCATCGTTTGATGAATTCAAAGATTCCGACCATGGAGTATCTTCTTCTTATATGTATCTTTGCTGGGAGACATAGAGGTCTGGAGTCTTCTGGTCAGAAATCGTTAGATTTCGGGGTTGGACCCTTTTTAACTTTCTCCTTGATCTCGCCTTTTCTTGGTTTGTTTCTGTGCTGCAAGGGAATCTTTCCTTTCCCAAATTATTTTTGCGACATCAAAATTATGCTCTTCTTTTAAGAGTTGAGTGAAAGAGATTGGATTTTGTGAGGTAGATGGATAAGTAGAAAAGGTGTAGTCTAATTTATGTGGGAAATATGCTTGTGGAGACATAGGGAAGAAAGTAGGTTTTGAAGGGAAAACTGGGGTTGTTTGTGGCGTAAGGTGGTCATTTCTCAAAAGTTGAATCTATTCTTTGATGGAAATCGTCTCCTTTTGTTGTTGTTGGAAGAATTGGAAAAGTGAAGTTCCTGGCGGACAAATCTCGTATTGTAAATTTTCCAACCTTAGTTCCAAGGCTTTGATTAGTCCACCATGGTGAGACGATGTTTGCTCCATCTTTTTCTCAATTGTTTCCACTTTGCTCATCATTTTTTTTTGTGTATGGGCGACGTTTTTTATGGTGGTTCCAATGTTGTTCAATACCTTGTTTTGGCAGCTGGAATTTTCTGATTGCCAGTTCATTGTTGCTTCGATGTTACTTGTTGGGGGTTTTTCTCCAGTAGGTAGCACTACGTTTTTCTTAGGAATTTTTGGAGCATGGCTTATACCCTCCTTTTCAAAAAGTTGAAGTGAAGAAAAGTCTTGGGTATGACTGGAGCTTGAGGACTTAGCATGAATATCTAGGGTTTTGGGGGATTTGTGATTTTTTGAATTGGTAAAGTTTTAGGTTTAGGTGGCTTTTTGGGTTATGGGGTATGGGCGGATGGTTATTTGGCTTTGGGTGTGGTTTTACTATCCTCCCAACTTGTAGTGAAATTTTCTGGTAATTTTAGCCATTCCTGAGGTTTGTAACTGACAAGAAATTCATATTTACCTGGACGGCTTAATTAGCCAATTGAAGGATCTTTATTTTTATATTTGGCTTGAAATTGTTTTTCAGTGGTTTTCCCCTTTTTCTTGGATTTTGGTTTGGTTTCGTTGAGGCCGAACCTTTCCCAATGACGCTGGTTGTGTTCAGCATACTCTCCAATTGGATCTTCCAAACAGTCTTGACAGTCGCAATCAAGATCCTTAGGGCAGTGTCCCGTAAAGGGGCATTTGAAACACCAAGCTCTTTTTTCCATTTTTGTCAAAATTTTGACACCAGTCATGTTCTTCTATCATGCTTTGTATATTCCAAAAGAACTCTCCATCAGGTTCAAGGTATGTATCTGTTGTATCTTTGGGTTGAATCATTTGGCAAGAAAAGATGGTTTTATTGTTTTTTTTGAGATGGGAATGGTCAAAACTTATGCAAAAGGTTTTGTCATTTCTTTTGGTAAAAGTTGGTTCACCAGATTGTAGAGATTCCTCCAGTTCTCTTAACTTTTCATAATTTGTGATCCAGGAGTCAGGAAGAATTTTGACAAGTTCATCTCTTGAATTTTTTCTGGGTATTTGGATGCACATGGTGTTTCCTTTGGTAGCATCAATATTTAAGAGTAAAGCATTTTCTCCTTCGGGAAGGCAAAGATCCATGGCATGATTTTGGACTCGCCACGCAGTTTTCTCCTCCCATCTCAAAAAACCCAATAAAACCATCTTTTCTTGCCAAATGATTCAACCAAAAGATACAACAGATACATACCCTGAACCTGATGGAGAGTTCTTTTGAAATATACGAAGCATCATGGAAGAACATGACTGGTGTCAAAATTTTGACAAAAATGGAAAAAGAGCTTGGTGGTTCAAATGACCCTTTACAGGACATTGCCCCTGGGATCTTGATTACAACTGTCAAGACTGTTTGGAAGATCCAATTGGAGAATATGATGAACACCACCAGCGTCATTGGGAAAGCTTCGGCCTCAACGAAATCTAACCAAAATCCAAGAAAAAGGGGAAAACAACTGAAAAATAATTTCGAGCCAAATATGAAAATTAAGATCATCCAATTGGCTCATTAAGCCGTCCAGGTAAATATGAATTTCTTGTCAGTTACAAACCCCAGGAATGGCCAAAATTACCAGAAAAATTCATTCCACGTTGGGAGGATAGTAAAACCACACCCAAATCCAAATCACCATTCGCCCATACCCCACAACCCAAAAAGCCACCTAAACCTAAAACATCACCAATTCAAAAAATCACAAATCCCCCACAACCACAGGTATTCATGCTAAGTCCTTCAAGCTCCAACCATACCCAAGACTTTCCTTCACTTCAACCTTTTGAAAAGGAGGGTATAAGCCATGCTCCAAATATTCCCAAGAAAAACGTAGTGCTACCTACTGGAGAAAAATCCCCCAACAAGTGACATCGAAGCAACAATGAACTGGTAGTCAGAAAATTGTATCTGCCAAAACAAGGTATTGAACAACATTGGCAACACCATAAAAAAACGTGGCCCATACACAAAACAAAATGATGAGCAAAGTGGAAACAATTGAGAAAAAGATGGAGCAAACATCGGTTCACCATGGCGGACTAATCAAAGCCTTGGAACTAAGGTTAGCAAATTTACAATACGAGATTTGTCCGCCAGGAACAACACTTTTCGAATTCTTCCAAAAACAACAAAAGGAGACGATTTCCATCAAAGAACAGATTCAACTTTTGAGAAATGACCACCTTAAGTCGCAAGCAACCCCAGTTTTTCCTTCAAAACCTATTTTCTTCCCTATGTCTCTACAAGCATATTCCCTACCTAAATTAGACTACACCTTTTCTACTTGTCAATCTACCTCACAAAATCCAATCTCTTTCACCCAACCTTTAAAAGAAGAACATGATTTTGATATCGCAAAAATGGTTTGGGAAAGGAAAGATGCCCTTGCAACACAAAAACAAACCAAGAAAAGGCGAGACCAAGAAGAAAGTTCAAAAGGGTCCAACCCCGAAAATCTGATGATTTCTGACCAGAAGGCTCCAGATCTCTATGTCTCCCAACCAAGATACATACCAGAAGAAGATTCTCTAAGGTCGGAATCTCTGAATTCGTCAGACGATGAATCAATGGAAGATAGCTCTCAATCAAGCAATAAATCCACAACGAACTCTTCCGAAGATGAAAATCCCCCAATATTTGTAAACCAGCCAAGTGACCCAGAAATATCTGAAGTAGATGAGGAACAAGAAGGCATGACAGATGAGCCAATCCCAGAAAGAAGATATGAGCCCATGGCGTCCAAACCAATTGGAACTAGCTTCCACACTTTCACCTTAGATGACATCAAGGTTTCAAAATGGCCTCAAATGATCCAAGACTTCTATACTCGGATGGTGACCAAAGCTTTGGTAGAACAAGAAAAGTATATCATCTTGTCAAAACTCACTTCACGGTTCTCAGGAATCCTCAGAGATTGGTGGAACTCACTTGGAATTCAAGACGAACATACTTTTCTTACTTCCTTAGATTTTTCCTTCAACATCCAGATCCTACATGAAGTTTTCTGCGGAGATACTGGCCAAAGACAGGAGAAAATGCGAAGACAACTCTTCGAGATGAAGTGTGTGTCATTCAACAGAAATGACATTAACATGCATTTTAAAAAAATTGCAAAGATATACTTTGAAATCGGCAGAGACATCAATCTGAAGAAAGCCTTTGTCTGTTCCCTTCCAAAGCTGTTGGCAAGCCGAACCATGACCATCATTGAAGAAAAGTTTCAGTCCATAACAATCCCACAAATTGGTTACATCAGGCAGGCTATTTTTGCCGCATTGGATGACATTTGTACAAAGCGCTCAGCCCTAAAGCAAATTATCCAGCACAATCCAGTGCTTGACAAAGCATGCCGCAAATCTGATCTAATCACCGGAATAGGATGTTCCTGCCACACGTCCAGGCGACGGAAAGAATTCAGAAGGTTGAGGTGGCCAAGAATTCCATATGGAAAATCAAGATCCAAGAGACGCACAAAATATTTCAGACACAGAAGGCCAGGAAATTTTCACAAAAAGGACAGATGCTTTATCTGCCATAAGACTGGACATTTCGCAAAAAATTATCCCTAATCAAGAAGATCTGTCAAACTCCTTGAAGAGATTGAAGTTTACACTGGCATACATCTTGGAAAGGCGGAGGACCTTCAACTGTCATTACAAAGCACAACTGTCATTACAAAGCACCCGGTCACAATTGAGTTCTTTCCAGCATTGAAGTACAGAACCAAGCTACTAGGGTGTGATGTGCCAGGAAAAGATCTTATTATCGGATTTGACATTTACAGACAACTTAGAGATCAACTCAAGATCAAGGCTAACGATACAGCTTTTAAAAAGCAATTCAGACCTTATTCTGAGATTCCAAGGCTATTCCAAATCACCAATGATGAGGAAATCAAAGAGATGGAGCAAAATCTAATTGAACATTCATGTGCTGAATCCCACAAGGATTTCATGAAGAAAGGGAAAAGCCCGTTATGGAAAAACCAAGAGTTTTTTATCAAGCTCCCTTTCAAGAAAAATGAAAACATCATTCTGACAGAGGCCAGTCATACAGGCATGAATCCAGATTATCTTCAGCTTGCAAATAAAGAATGCGAAGAACTTTTGGAATTTGATATGATAGATTCGTCGGATTCACAATGGGCATGCGAAGCATTTTATGTCAACAAAAGAGCTGAGTAGACAAAAGGAAAACTCAGGTTAGTTATTAATTACCAGCCACTTAACCATTTCCTCCAAGATGATAAATTCCCCATCCCAAATAAACTCACTCTTTTCTCCCACTTAGCCAAGGCCAAATATTTTTCCAAGTTTGATTTAAATTTTGGATTTTGGCTATTGGGAATCCACCCTAAAGAACGACCCAAAACGGGATTTTGCATACTCGATCATCACTTCCAGTGGAAAGTCATGCCCTTCGGGTTGAAAACTGCACCCAACTTGTTCCAAAAGCCATGATAAAAATCTTCCAACCCATCCTCCATACCTCCTTAGTTTACATTGATGACATCCTGTTATTTAGTGATACATTGGAAAAACATGTCAACTTGCTTCGTCAATTTAAGACATTAGCAACACAGTACGGAATCATGCTCTCAGCAAAAAAGATAGTTCTAGCTCAAAAGAAGATTGATTTTCTCGGAATGCATTTTGCCCAAGGTGAATACAGTCCAGGACCACAAATATGTCAAGAATTACTTAAATTTCCGGACACCAATCTCACAAGAAAGCTGACGAACAGTTTATTAAATATATATGAGTCATTTCCATCACCTCTTCCCTAGCAAAAATTAATATGTCTCCTACTCTATATAAAACCTTGTCTAAAAAATATGATTACCTCTATGAAGTAGATATCCTATCCGATGAACAAAAAGTATCCTCCACTGAACTACCTCTCATGAACCCCTGCTCAGCTTTCGCCAAAAAATCATTTGCACCCTGCACCCAAATTCGTTCCTTAGTCCAGCACAAACAAAAAGGAGTCAAAGAATATGTTGGTGCTCAAAACTTGACCAGCATCCTATTCTTGCCACTCGAGAGGAACAATTTATCACTCTTCAAATCCCAGATGATTTTCCCAGGCAATGGAGATATCATGGTTTTACCCATATCCATTTTGGTGCCATCCGAGTCGCTTTAACATATCATGGAAGAAAAGTTCAACCTGTTGTAGCTTGACTTTCCCTTCTAGATACAAGATACTTGACCAACATGCAAAATTTGGGTATTGCCGAAGTTACCCTGAATACTGGGACTGTCTTTCCAAATTTCAACATGTCCCTTTATGATCCATACCTAACCGAAGCACTAAAAATCCAAGTCCAAATCCAAGGAGCCCCTCAAGCCAAAGATTTCACCCAAGCCACTCTTCATCACCAAATAGCGTGGCGAGTCAAATATCATGCCATGGATCTCTGCCTTCCCGGAGGAGAAAATGCTTTACTCTTAAATATTGATGCTACAAAAGGAAATACCAGGTGCACCCAAATACCCAAAAAAATTTGAAGAGATGAACTTGTCAAAATTCTTCCTGATTCCTGGATCACAAATTATGAAAAGTTAAGAGAACCGGAGGAATATCTACAATCTGGTGAACCAACTTTTACCAAAAGAAATGATAAAACCGTTTGCATAAGCTTTGACCATTCCCATCTCAAAAACCCAATAAAACCATCTTTTCTTTCCAAATGATTCAACCCAAAGATAAAACAGATACATACCCTTAACCCGATGGAGAGTTCTTTTGGAATATACAAAGCATCATGGAAGAACATGACTGGTGCCAAAATTTTGACAAAAATGGAAAAAGAGCTTGGTGATTCAAATGCCCCTTTACGGGACACTGCCCTTGGGATCTTGATTGCGATTGTCAAGACTATTTGGAAGATCCAATTGGAGAATATGATGAACATCACCTGCGTCATTGGGAAAGGTTCGGCCGCAATGAATGATGTTTGGTATAAAATATATATAATTCTAAGTAAATCACCTCATATTTGGCTTTTGTTTTATGAAATTGGGATGTTAATTGCTACGATTCATGTTAAATTAAGGTGTTTTTATGTGTAGGAATGAGTCGGGAGCAATTGGGGGCGAAACAAACAAGAAATAAGCCGAAACGCGACAAAAACGGAGAAAGGAGCAGTTGGGCGCCACAGGCAGTGCCAGGCGCTACCTGTGGCGCTGAAGGCAGTAAGATCAGAGAAGCCACTGGATGCAGCGCCCTCGTGAGCGCCTGGCGCCACCCAGGGCGCCGCAAACACTGATTTCGCCTAGTTCGCCTAGGATTTGGCTATTTTCGACCCTACCCCTTCCCAACACCTATATAAACACATCTAAATCCAAGAGGAAGGGGGAGATGTGATTTGGGAGGCAAAAACACAACAAAACATCGCACGGAAGCATCGATTCTCAGTTCTTCATCCTTTCTAGTATTTTTTTCAATTAATTCAAGACTTTATATTTTGATTGATTTTATCATGAGTGGCTAATCACCCCTTGTTCTGGGGTTGTGATTAGCCATGAACATTGTTGTTCGAATTTAACGATTCTTGATATAATTCATGAATATTTGGTTGTTTCTTCAATTCTATGTTTAATTACTTAATTGTTTGGCCAGCAGTTAGGTTCTATCAACTATCTATTCTATGTTTGGGAAAACTATGTTTAGATAGAGAAGAATTGAAAAAAACATGTTCTTAACCTTTAAGGGGGGGGGGGGGGT
>MCJB01050352.1:385118-446799 GCA_002018475.1 Nicotiana obtusifolia
GGGGGGGGGGGGGGATTCGTTGTTAGGATAAGAATATACTTAATCACCATGCTTAATTAATTATCGTATTTTTATTGCGTGTGCGTTAGGGAGCAACAAGTTTTTGGCGCCGTTGCCGGGGACCTAAAAATCTACTACTTTACCGAATTAAGCTTATATTTGTTATTTGTTCAAGTTTTACTTATCGTATTACGTTGTTTGCGTTGACACAGGCTCTTCTATTGAATGCGGAGGAGTAGAAGCACAAACAATCTTCGTCCTTTTGATCCAGAAATTGAATGAACACTACACAGAGTAAGGAGGGAGGTAAAAGCCAGAGCTAGAATTAACAGAGAGTTGGACATTGTAGTTTTACCACAGCCAATTGAGATGGCGGGTAATGCTGAACGAGCGGTGATTGAAGCTGCAAGACCCAATCTTGCTAACATGACTCAGGCAATTGTCAAACCTGAAATCACGGGGCACTTTGAACTTAAACAATATATGGTGCAATTGATTCAATCTACAGGGAAGTATGTGGGACTGTCTCGTGAAGATCCGCAGAGGCATATTCAGAATTTCTTGAAAATCACGGATACCTATAATTATCCCAACGTTTCCAAAGACTATGTGAGGTTGACACTGTTCCCCTTTTCACTATTGGAGGAAGCAAAGGAATGACTGCAAAAGGAGCCTGCAAATTCTATCTACACATGGAACGATCTAGCCAGAAAATTCCTTATCAAATTCTTTCCCACCAAAAAGTCAAAGTCACTAAGAAGCCAAATTTTAGGGTTCGAACAACGTGACGGAGAAACTCTTTGTCAAGCATGGGAAAGATATAAGAAGCTGCTTAGGGATTGTCCACATCATTGCCAGACGGATAAGGTTTTGGGACATACTTTTGTTGACGGGCTAGATGAGGCTTCAAAAATGAATCTCGACTCAGCTTGTGGGGGCAATTGCATGGCCAAACCTTATAGCCAAATCCAACTCCTGCTGAACAACTTCACGGCTAATGATCGTAATTGGCAAAGGGATGGTGATTCACGCAGGGCAATTAAATCGAAGGGAGCTGGGTTGATTGAACTGGATGACTTCGCAGTTATATGAGCAGAGATGGCAAAACTGGCTAACTAAATGAACAGAATGACTATGCAACAGGTACAAGCGAGGCAACAGGTACAACAGATGTCTTTGTGCTGTGAGATGTGTGGTGATAACCATACAAGTGACATGTGCCCCACAAATCCGGAATCTATATATTATGTGGGACAGCAGAACAGGGGACCATTGAATCAAAATACACAATATGGGAACACCTACAATCCGAATTGGAGGAATCATCCTAACTTCTCATGGGGTGGAAATCAACAGAATCAGAATCATGTTAGACAACAAGGGAATTTTAATCAACCGCAAAGGCAACCTAACAGGCAGAAGATAATACAAATGAATTATTGAAGCAGCTAGTGCAAGACAATAAACAGTTCAGGTCAGAACACCAAACCCTCACCACAACAGCGAGGAATCTGGAGCGCCAATTAGGACAGCTGGCCGGGGCTCAAAATACTAGACCAGTTGGAGCTCTACCTAGTGACACTGAAGAAAACTCGAGGGCGGCCCTTAATGCTGTATCATTGAGAAACGGGAGACAACTGGAAGAGGTAGAATCTAAAAAGAAGAAGCGGGTTACTTTTAATGAAAAGCCGACCACCATAGAGTCAACAGCAAAACAAGCCAAGGAAACAGAGAAGCCAGCTGAAGAGGCAGGGGCTTAGCGACCCCAAAAACTGGTTGCAAGGGCACCACCCCCATTCCCACAAAGATTGCAAAAACTAAGGGATAATGAGGCGTATAAAAAGTTCCTTGATATTTTGAAGCAGGTGCAAATCAACATTCCGTTGGTCGATATATTACAATAAGTGCCTAAATATGCAAAGTATATCAAGGATATTGTGGCTAATAAAAGGAGGTTGACTGAGTTTGAGACTGTGGCACTCACTGAGTAGTTTAGTTCCAGAATCCAAGGTAAGCTACCACAGAAATTGAAGGATCCAGGTAGCTTCACCATCCAAATCTCTATTGGGAAACATGCCGTAGGATGAGCTCTATGTGATCTTGGAGCAAGTATAAACTTGATGCCGCTCTTAGTATTCAAACAGTTGGGGTTAGGTGACCCACGCCCAACAACAGTTATATTACAGTTGGCTGATCGCTCCCTGGCTCATCCGGAGGGAGTGACTGAAGACGTACTGGTTCAAGTTGGTTCATTCATATTTCCTGCTGACTTCATCATCCTGGATTACGAGCCTGATCAAGACGTCCCATTTATTTTGGGGCGTCCATTCCTAGCCACAGGCCGCGCCATTATTGATGTCTGCGAAGGGAAAATGACAATGAGAGTAGGTGATCAAGATGAAGTGTTCAATGTTTATAAAGCACTCCTGTTGCCAACCCATTATGAGGAATTATCAATGATCTTGGTGGTGGAGAATGCTTCCACATCATTAGTGCCTTACATGAGCCCAGTTGATCCTATTGAACGAATATTAATTGGGGATATGGAATTTAATGAAGATGATATGATGGGAGAAATCGAGCAAATACTGGACATGTCTTGCAATTATATTCAGGGGTTCAGAAAATTTGAAGAATTGGAGAGGCCTGTCACTCTGACCCTTCCCAGGCCGTCTATTGAGGAAGCACCGAGGCTAGAACTCAAGCCACTTCCAGCGCATCTGCGCTATGCTTATTTGGGAAATATTGAGACGTTGCCAGTAATTATATCATCCATCTTGACCAGCACGCAAGAAGAGAAATTGCTTAGAGTCCTTAGAGAATATAAAAAGGCAATTGGGTAGACCATAACAGACATCAAGGGGATTAGTCCATCCTTTTGCATGCATAAAATTTTTCCAGAGGATGGACACCGCCCCAGTGTAGAGCAGCAAAGAAAATTGAATCCTATAATGAAAGAAGTGGTGAAGAAGGAGGTCATAAAAGTGCTCGACGCGGGTATCATTTTTCCCATTTCTGAGAGCAATTAGGTCAGCCCAATTCAGTATGTGCCTAAAAAGAGAGGAATGACTGTCGTAGAGAATGAGAAGAATGAGTTAATCCCTACTCGAACTATTACGGGATGGAGAGTATGCATTGATTATAGGAAGCTCAACAAAGCGACTCGCAAAGACCACTTTCCACTCCTATTCATTGATCAAATGCTCGATAGGTTAGCCGGGCATGAATACTACTGTTTCCTTGATGGCTACTCGGGATACAACCAAATTGTCATATGCCCAAAAGATCAAGAGAAGACCACTTTTAATTGCCCTTATGGCACTTTCGCCTTCAAGCGAATGCCATTTGGACTATGCAATGCACCAGCAACATTCCAAAGATGTATGATGGCTATTTTCACTGATATGGTGGAAAAATTCGTGGAAGTATTATGGATGATTTTTCAGTTTTTGGGTCTTCTTATGATGACTGCTTGAAGAACCTAAGCAAGGTGCTAGCCTGCTGCGAAGAAACAAATCTGGTGCTTAATTGGGAAAAGTGCCATTTTATGGTGCAAGAAGGCTTGTCTTGGGTCACAAAATATCCAGGGCCGGTATTGAAGTGGATAAAGCTAAAGTGGAGGCGGTTGAAAAATTACCTCCACCGATTTCAGTGAAGGGTGTCCGGATTTTCTTGGGACACGCAGGTTCATATAGACGTTTTATTAAAGATTTTTCTAAAATTGCCACTCCTTTGTTCAGGTTGCTCGAAAAGGATGTATCTTTCAAATTTGATGATTCTTGCCTCAAGGCCTTTGAAGAGCTTAAGAAGAAGTTGGTGACTGCTCCTATTATCGTGGCACCGGATTGGTCCTTACCATTCGAACTCATGTGTGATGCAAGTGACCTGGCCATCGGGGCAGTGCTGGGCCAGCAGAAGGACAAGGTGTTCTACTCTATCTACTATGCAAGTAAAACTCTCGACGATGCACAACAAAATTACACTACCACAGAAAAAGAGCTATTAGCAGTATTATGGGCCTTCGAGAAATTCTGAGCTTACTTGGTGGGAACAAAAGTCATAGTCCACAACAACCATGCAGCGATCAGGTACCTATTTGCGAAAAAAGAGTCTAAAGCTAGATTAATGCGCTGGGTTCTATTATTGCAGGAATTCGATGTGGAAATACGAGATCGGAAGTGGACAAAAAATCAAGTAGCTGACCATTTATCCCGCTTGGAAAATCATGATCGCGTAAAGGAAGATGGACAGATTAAAGAAGTATTCCCCGATGAACATCTCTTTGCTATCACTCATGATTCTTCCCCATGGTACGCTGATTATGTGAACTATTTGGTGAGCGGCGTACTTCCTCCTGCAATCAAGACTGAAGCTAGAAAGTGGTTCTTGCATGATGTGAATTTTTACTACTGGGATGAGCCTTATTTATTCAAGCAGTGTGCTGATTAGTTGATGAGGAGATGTATTTCGGAAGAAGAAGTGGAGTCAGTACTGCATAATTGTCACGCATCACCTTATGGAGGCCATCATGAAGGAGACAGAACAACAGCTAAGGTACTACAGTCCAGTCTATTTTGGCAAACTTTGTCTAGAGAACGGGCACAATTACACGGAAGCAGGAGATTCCTCTAAACAACATTTTAGAAGTTGAACTTTTTGATATTTGGGGGATAGACTTTATGGGACCGTTTCCACCTTCCAGAGGGAACAAATATCTTCTGCTGGCTGTTGATTATGTGTCAAAATGGGTGGAGGCAATTGCTTTGCCTAGAAATGATGCAATGGTAGTAGCTGCGTTCATGAAAAAGAATATATTCTCCAGATTTGGGACCCCACGGGCTTTAATCAGCGATGAAGGAACTCACTTTTGCAACCGGCTACTGAATAACCTTCTAGCAAAATATGGGGTTCGCCAAAAATTTACTACAGCGTATCACCCACAGACAAGCGGCCAAGCTGAGGTGTCAAATAGGGAGATCAAGCAAATCTTAGAAAAGACGGTGAGTGTAAATAGGAAAGATTGGGCTTCCAAGATGGATGATGCTCTTTGGGCATATAGGACAGCATACAAAACAGCAATTGGAACGTCCTCCTATAAATTGGTTTGTGGAAAAGCATGCCACTTGCCAGTTGAACTGGAGCACAAAGGATACTGGGCAATCAAAAAGCTGAATATGGACTTTGAGGCAGCGGGCGAGAAACGACTTATGCATTTGAATGAATTGGATGAGTTTCGGCTGCACTCTTATGAGAATGCCAAATTATATAAAGAGAAGACAAAACGATGGCATGACAAGCATATCAAGCCACGCCACTTTGAACCAGGCCAACAAGTCTTATTATTCAACTCAAGATTACGGTTATTTCCTGGGAAGCTTAAATCCAGACGGTCAGGTCCATTTGAAGTGGTCAGGGTCACTTTGTATGGTGCGATCGAACTGCGTGCTTTGAATAGTGAGCGGAAATTTTTTGTGAACGGTCAAAGAGTTAAGCACTACTGGGGAGGTTTGATTAACCAGGAGAAAACCAAGGTTGTGCTCGCCAATGCATAAGCAATAATTTCAGTCGTGCCGCGACATTAAATCAGGCGCTTGTTGGGAGGCAAAATCAATTTTTATTGTTTTCTTAGTTTAACTTCTTGATTTATTCTTTTAGACTATATAGGGGAATACAATTGATGTATAGGTGTAAATTATTAGATGTAATTTTGTAGGGTATATAAGTGATATATGGAAAAAAAAAGAAGTAAAATAGCGGACTTCAGCGCCCAGCGCTGCCTGTGGCGCCAGAGGCAGTTAGGTTCATGACCCCAAGCGCCAGGAAGGGCGCGAGGCACCGACTGGGGGGGGAGGGGTCGAGGTAAGTATTTTTTCTGTTTTTATTTTTTCCAATCTTGCCCCATACCCTATAACCCGACCCATGGACCCGTTTTAACTAACATTAATACCCATCTACATTACCAAACCCACCCGATTTCTAACACAAATCAAACAAAAATAGAAAAAAAAATTGCACTCCTCTACCGCGCTTTATTCCTCTATTCCTTCATCAAAAATCTTCAAAAATCTCTTGCTTCATTCTCTATTATCTCCATCCTCAGGTATGTTACGCTTCTCCTTCTTCTTCGTCTTCTCTTTTCTTTTCTTCAATGCATTATATTTAGTATGTGTGTTCATGTCCCAACCCAAAAAAATTCCCCATATCTTCTTCTTCTCTTGACACATTCATAGTAGTGTGTTGTTCTTGCGGAAAATTGAATGGTTCTTCTTGTTATCAGAGTAGTAAACTAGAATTCCCTCTACTCCGTAAAAATCGGGAGGGCCACTATACTTCACCATTATTGAAATTGAAGAACACATTACATGCCCACATGCTGTTTGAATAAATGCTTGAATGAGACTTTTTATGCATCGGTGAAGTCTGAGTAGCCGGCGACACTTGTATAGGCGTTTGGGCTAAGTGTGGGATGTCTCGGGCGATTCTTACAATTAGGGGGTTAGCACTTGGACGATACACATGTTAATACTTATGTATATGTATGTTCTATAAGTGTATACGTTAGTTTCATGTAGTATAATGTAGCATTAGTATAGAAAGTGCCGAGCTTTTTACCTTTAGTTGTCTTTATTGCCTCTTCACTTTGCCATGATCAATATTCATTTTGTCACATGGGGAAGTCTTGAGTACCTATAGTTTCGTATTGCAACACTTGTATTTATGCTTCAATTTTAAGTGTGGGGTCAATTAATGACTTGCGTACTTACGGTATATGTATTCCACTTTTCTCACTTTCACACTTGCTCGTGTTGCAGGACACCATGGCCCGTGACGACATCACTAAAGGGAAAGGCATTGGAAAATCCTCCGCTACTTCGCCGGTTCCAAAAAAGCGAAAACAGGGAGAGAGTTCCTCGAGGCAGCCCAAGGGAAAGCAGGTGGATGAGGGGTCACAGCGAGTCCCATCTAGGCCTCATCCTCGCTTGGAGTTGGTCAATGATGCTGCTGCTGTGTGGTATCGGAACTTTGTGCCAACGGGGCGCTATTTTTAAAAGATAGGCATTAACACAACCGCTCTAGAAAGGCGATTCCCAGACGTACTCGCCAGACTGCGCGTCTCCCGGATGGAAAAATTTTGGACTGCCCGGGGCCTGCCAATCTGAGTCTTGTCAGTGAACTTTATGCCAACTGGAATCATCACAGCTCTACCTCCCATGTTCGAGGGACTGATGTGCCAATGGATAGAGAAGCGTTGTGCGACTATCTAGGGGTTGAGAATGCCGACCCCGGAGACTGCAGCGCCTCATTCAGAGTCCTCCATATGAGCTGATACGTCACACCTTGTGTGGCATCGATTCAAATGCAAAATGGCTGAGGAAGCAGGGAAACATCCATCTCTCCATGGTGCGGCAGATTTCAACAACACTGCCAAGGTATAGCAGAACTTTGTGCAGGCAAGACTGATGCCTGCCGAGCACAACAGTGACTGCACTCGACCCAGTGTGTGTCTTATCTTCTCACTTATGACCGGCCGACCTATTAACATTGTTGAGATTATGATCAACGAGATGGCCCGCACTAGATTCGGGCGGCAGATTCGGCGGTTGTTCTTCGAAAATCTTCTAACGTAGTATATGCGGTTTTTGGGAGTACCCAAATACGTGGAGGCGCCGACAGGGCTAATGGATATCACCTCAGTCATGGAAACGTCGTCCAAGCTCACCCCAGTGGCTCGACTGGAGCGTGAAGAGAACTTCAACAAGTATATATATAACGCTCTAAATTTGATCATGAGCAGGACCGACATCACTAATGAGGAGCGCATGCACCTGAGAGATGATCTATCCAACACTTCCAAGGAGATTTTAGGGATTGCACCTGGCAGCCCTGTTCATACATTAGAGGACGCCAACACGCTTCAGGGCTCGGATACCGAGGGGGATGATGACGATGGTGCGACCGGACCAATGGCGATGGTGCCCTTTGAATCGGATTCTGAGGAAACCGGCACGGATTGACAGGGAGTTTCTCTTCTCACCCTGCTTTATTTTACATATTTTGCATGCATCGAGGACTATGCATTATTTAAGTGTGGGGTGGGCGAACTACCTGTGTTGGTGTTCTGTGTTTTGTGTAATTTTTGTGTTTTGTTACTGTATATCGTGTAATTTGTTAGTTTTAATTTGTTAGTTTTAATTCGTTTTCTTTTAGTGTATTATTATTTTTGTGCTTTTAATAGTTATATGGTTATAATTTTTAGTGTACAAACCAGAAAAAAAAAATATTTCAGATTTTTCCCGATGATGGATCTTTTTCTTGAGGGATAAAAGTTTGATTAAAAACAACAAAAAGATTTTTAATTTTTAGGATAGTTAGGTAATATTCCTTGGTTTTTCTTAAGGCACCGGTTTTTCTCCAAGAATTTTGTTCGAACCGGGCAAATTAATTTCTTTGTAAGACTCTTTTAGAAAGAAACTGAGTTATGTTAAGATACTTATTGACATAGTTGATGCTCGCACAATAGGCTATGACACATGATCTGTTTTCCTGTTTAGTTGAATTGTAAGCCTAAGAAAAGAAAACCTCCTAATTTGTGACGCCTCTTCTCAGTTGTTGACTTGTACACCATATAGTGTAATATTGCTTAATCTTCTCAATTGTGTATGCTCGCTTGACTTGAGATTTGAACAGAACTGTCGTGATTGAGTCATGTGCAATGTGTGAGTAAGGTTTTTGATTCTCTGTGCTATCCTGTGTAGTCTAGAACTTGCCCCGTGTGTTAATTGAAGCGAAATTGTAAGTTGGACTAGTTTAAGAAATGACATAGGCATTTTCTTGTTTGATTATGGATGTGATTGTCACATCGAAATAAAATTGTCCGTTGCTAGCCCCTTTGAGCCTATAGGCCTTTTTCTTTGGTATCCACATTACAAGCCATTCCTTATTTTATTCTTGAATTAAACCTATTTGAACCTTTACCTCCTAAGGCACTTAGTCGCTAAAAGAAGTAAGGGTAGAGTTTGGGAATTTTCTTGCTTTTGAGTGGAACCGTGAAAGGACCTGTCGGTGCAATAAAGTTGAAATTAAGAGTCACTAGCTGATGAGTAATTGTATGGAGTGTGAAAAGAAAAAAAAACAGAAAAAAAAAGAAAAATAAGAAGGAAAACGAAAAAAAAGAAAAAAAAAGAAGAAGGGAGAAAGAAAATTTATTAGTGAAAAATACATAGAAAACACCTCCTATTGATTTGTACGAGTGGAATGATAGAAGTGCTTGATTGAGAAAGGAAGGCCGCGTATATGAGACAAGTGAAGTGATGGAAAAAGAAAAGTGCTCGAGTTGTGATTGTAGTATGTTAAGTGCTTATGAGGACTAGTCACTATTACTAAATATATCCTACCCGTCCCCTAGCCTACATTACAACCATAAAAGTCCTAATTGGTCTTAGATTTGACTAACTTAAATTAGTGGAGATCTACACTACGGGCAAGCTTATGGTACTATCACGGGAAGCATATGAGTTCTTTGTGAGAGTGAGGGCATTTTGTTCAAACTGTGTGATATTATTAATCTATGTTCACTCTTCGGATTGTGGTAAGGGCACGTGATTTCATGAACGATTGGTAATGTTGTAGATTATCTTGTTAGGTAAGGGTATGTATTGAGATTGTTTAATGGTTGCGAGTCGGCTCTTGAGGTTGGATAGTGACATTTGGGTTGTTGAATTAGAAGTATTATGCTTGGGTAGACTTTACGGGAAGAATATGGATTAATTGTGTGTTCATGCTTATTTTCCGGTGTTGATTATGTTCAAAAGTATGATTTGGTTAAAAAGTCGAATGCTTCGTTATGATATAAAGTGTATATAGTTGGGAAGTTGGTAAATAATCCCATTGCTCGAGGGCGAGCAAGAGTCTAAGTGTGGGGTGTTGATATTTGGTATAAAATATATATAATTCTAAGTAAATCACCTAATTTTTGGCTTTTGTTTTATGAAATTGGGATGTTAATTGCTACGATTCATGTTAAATTAAAGTGTTTTTATGTGTAGGAATGAGTCGGGAGCAATTGGGGGCGAAACGAACAAGAAATAAGCCGAAACGCGACAAAAACGGACAAAGGAGCAGTTGGGCGCCACAGGCAACGCCTGGCGCCACCTGTGGCGCTGAAGGCAGTAAGATCAGAGAAGCCACTGGATGCAGCGCCCTCGTGGGCGCCTGGCGCCACCTAGGACGCCGAAAACGCTGATTTCGCCAAGTTCGCCTAGGATTTGGCTATTTTCGACCCTACCCCTTCCCAACACCTATATAAACACATCTAAACCCAAGAGGAAAGGAGAGACGTGATTTGTGAGGCAAAAACACAACAAAACATCGCACAGAAGCATCGATTCTCAGTTCTTCATCCATTCTAGTATTTTTTACAATTAATTCAAGACTTTATACTTTGATTGATTTTATCATGAGTGGCTAATCACCCCTTGTTCTGGGGTTGTGATTAGCCATGAACATTGTTGTTCGAATTTAACGATTTCTTGATTATAATTCATGAATATATGGTTGTTTCTTCAATTCTATGTTTAATTGCTTAATTGTTTTGCCAGCAGTTAGGTTCTATCAACTATCTATGCTATGTTTGGGAAAACTATGTTTAGATTAGAGAAAAATTGAAGAAAGCATGTTCTTAACTTTTAAGGGGGGCGGATTCGTGGTTAGGATAGGAATATACTTAATCATCATGCTTAATTAATTATTTTTATTGCGTTCTTAATAGATTGATTCCATAGGAATATAGGTGTTAATCTATTGAGAATAGGCGAGTAGTACATCGGAAGAAGGCTATGAGAACGTTTATCGATTAATTAGCAACCATAAGTGAATTATGTGAAAGGCAAAGTTAATCAGAACACAATAAGATTGGTGAATTAATCACAACCCTGGAATATTTGTCTCTATTGATTAAACAACAATTACTTTGTTATTTAATAATCTAGTTATAATTTAGAGCTGTAGTTTAGAATAATCAATATATTGAACTTGAATTTTTGCTTGATTGAATAGCAGTATTAGTGCGTTAGTAAGTAGTCGAATTAAGTCCCTGTGGGTACAATATCTGGACTCAAAATCCTATATTACTTGTCGACCACGTATACTTGCGTGTGCGTTAAGGAGAAACAATGAAACCAAATCAAAATCCAAGAAAAAGGGGAAAACCACTGAAAAATAATTTCGAGCCAAATATGAAAATAAAGATCCTTCAATTAGCTCATTAAGCCGTCCAGGTAAATATGAATTTATTGTCAGTTACAAACCCCAAGAATGGCCAAAATTACCAAAAAAATTCACTCCAAGTTGGGAGAATAGTAAAACCACACCCAAACCAAAATCATCATCAGCCCATACCCCACAACCCAAAAAGCTACCTAAACCTAAAACTTCACCAATTCAAAAGATCACAAATCCCCCACAACCACAGATATTCATGCTAAGTCCTTCAAGCTCCAGTCATACCCAAGACTTTCCTTCACTTCAACCTTTTGAAAAGGAGGGTATAAGCCATGCTCCAAATATTCCCAAGAAAAACGTAGTGCTACCTACTGGAGAAAAACCCCCAACAAGTGGCATCGAAGCAACAATGAACTGGCAATCAGAAAACTCCATCCGCCAAAGCAAGGAATTGAACAAAATTGGCAACACCATAAAAAATGTGGCCCATACACAAAACAAAATGATGAGCAAAGTGGAAACAATTGAGAAAACATGGAGCAAACATCGTCTCACCATGGCGGACTAATCAAAGCCTTGGAACTAAGGTTGGCAAATTTACAATACGAGATTTGTCCGCGAGGAACTTCACTTTTCCAATTCTTCCAACAACAACAAAAGGAGACGATTTCCATCAAAGAGCAGATTCAATTTTTGAGAAATGACCACCTTAAGCCGCAAACAACCCCAGTTTTCCCTTCAAAACCTACTTTCTTCACTATGTCTCCACAAGCATATTCCCCACCTAAATTAGACTACACCTTTTCTACTTCTCCATCTACCTCATAAATCCAATCTCTTTCACCTAACCCTTAAAAGAAGAACATGATTTTGATAACGCAAAAATGGTTTGGGAAAGGAAAGATGCCCTTGCAGCACAGAAACAAACCAAGAAAAGGTGAGACCAAGGAGAAAGTTCAAAAGGGTCCAACCCCGAAAATCTGATGATTTCTGACCAGAAGGCTCCAGACCTCTATGTCTCCCAGCCAAGATACATATTAGAAGAAGATACTCCATGGTCGGAATCTCGGAATTCATCAGACGATGAATCAATGGAAGATAGCTCTCAATCAAGCAATAAATCCACAACAAACTCTTCTGAATATGACAATCCCCCAATATTTGTAAACTAGCCAAGAGACGCAGAAGTATCAGAAGTAGATGAGGAACAAGAAGGCATGACAGATGAGCCAATCCCAGAAAGAAGATATGAGCCCATGGCGTACAAACCAGTTGGAACTGGCTTCCACACTTTCACCTTAGATGACGTAATGGTTTCAAAATGGCCTCAAAGAATCCAAGACTTCTATGCTTTGATGGTGACCAAATTAACGTTGGTTATAGTACAAGAGTGATAAATTGTTCCTCTTGAGTGGAAAGCATAGGATGCTGGTCATGTTTTGAGGCAGCAACATGTTCTTTGACTCCTTTTTGTCTGTGTTGGACTAAGGAACGAATTTGGGTCCAGGGTGCAAAAATTTGGTAGAACGAGAAAAGTATATCATCCAGTCAGAACTCACTTCACGGTTCTCAGGAACTCTCAGAGATTGGTGGAACTCACTTGGAATTCAAGAAAAAAAAAATCTTTTCTTACTTCCTAAGATTTTTCCTTGAACATCCGGATCCAACATGAAGCTTTCTGCGGAGATACTAGCCAGAGACAGGAGAAAATGCGAAGACAACTCTTCGAGATGAAGTGTGTGTCATTCGACAGAAATGACATTGACAGGAATTTTCAAAAAATGGCAAAGATATACGTTGAAATCGGCAGAGACATCAATCTGAAGCAAGTTGTACAAAGCGCTCAGCCCTAAAGCAAATTATCCAGCACAATCCAACACTTGAGAAAGCATGCCGCAAATCTGATCTAATCACCGGATCAGGATGTTCCTGCCACGCGTCCAGACGACGGAAAGAATTCAGGAGGTTCAAATGGCCAAGATTTCCATATGGAAAATCAAGATCCAAAAGACGCACAAAATATTTCAAACATAGAAGGCCAGAAAATTTTCACAAAAAGGACAGATGCTTTATCTGCCATAAAATTGGACATTTGGCAAAAAATTATCCCCAATCAAGAAGATCTGTCAAACTCCTTGAAGAGATTGAAGTATACAGTGGCATACATCTTAGAAAGGAGGAGGACCTTGAATTCATATGCTCTGTGGATGATGAACCCAATGAAGAAACTTTATTCTCTTTTGATATCTATGAAGATCAAGGAAATAATCAGTACAAAATTTCAGAACCAGTGATCTAAGCCCGAGAGGAGATCAATGCTCTCGTAGTCGTTCCTCAAGTAGAACTCAAAGTCTATTCATCCAAATGGGATAAACCAGCTCGAGTTATTGCTTTCATCGACACCGGAGCTGCTTCCTCACTCATAAATCCTGCTATTCTCCCTGAAGACTAATGGGTGCCGCATTTTAAGGATTTCAACACTACATCAAATGCAATCTTAACCACAACTGTCATTACAAAGCACCTAGTCACAATTGAGTTCTTTCTAGCATTAAAATACAGAACCAAGCTACTAGGGTCTAATGTGCCAGGAAAAGATTTTATTATTGGGTTCGACATTTACAGGCAACTTAGAGATCAACTCCAGATCAAGGCTAACGGGATAGCTAGTAAAAAGCAGTTCATACCTTATAATGAGATTCCAAGGCTATTCCAAATCACCAACGACGAACAAATCAAAAAGATTTAGCAAACTCTCATTTGAACATTCATGTTCTAAATCCCACAACGATTTCATGAAGAAAGAGAAAAGCCCATTATGGAAAAGCTAAGATTTTTTTATCAAGCTCCCTTTCAAGAAAAATGAAAACATCAATCCGACAAAGGCCAGTCATTCAGGCATGAATCCAGATCATCTTCAGCGTGCAAAGAAAGAATGAGAAGAACTTTTGGAATTTGATCTGATAGAGCAGTCGGATTCACAATGGGCATGCGAAGAATTTTATGTTAACAAAAGAGCTGAGCAGACAAGAGGAAAACTCAGGTTAGTTATTAGTTACCAGCCACTTAGCCATTTCCTCCAAGATGATAAATTTCCCATCCCAAATAATCTCACTCTTTTCTCCCACTTAGACAAGGCCAAATATTTTTCAAGTTTGATTTAAAATCTAGATTTTTGCAATTGGGGCTCCACCATGAAGAATGACCCAAAACATGATTTTGCATCCCCGATCATCACATCCAGTGGAAAGTCACGCCCTTCTGGTTGAATACTGCACCCTCCTTGTTCCAAAAATCTATGATAAAAATCTTCCAACCCATCCTCCATACCTCCTTAGTTTACATTTATGACATCTTGTTATTTAGGGATACATTGGAAGAACATGTCAACTTGCTTCGTCAATTTGAGGCATTAGTAACACAGTATGGAATCATGCTCTCAGTAAAAAAGATGGTTCTTGCTCAAAAGGAGATTGATTTTCTTGGAATGCATTTAACCCAAGGTGAATACAGTCTAGGACCACATATATGTCAAGAATTACTTAAATTTTCGGATACCAATCTCACAACAAAGCAGATCCAACAGTTCTTAGGTGTGATAAATTATGTAAGAGATTTCATCCCAAATATCTCTACATACATTTCACTGCTCACAGAAATGCTCAAGAAAAATGCTCCATCATGGGGAGAGAAACATGATGAAGTAGTCAGAAAAATAAGGGAGATATCTAAAAATGTCAAGTCTCTCTGCATCCCTTTAGAAGGAAAGAAGATACTGCAAACAGATATCAGCCATGAATATCGGAGTGTTGTTCTATTTGAAGAAAAAAATGGCAAGAGGAAAACATGCGGATACGCCACTGGAAAGTTTAAAGATGCCGAGCAACATTATAACTCTACTTTCAAGGAAATTCTTGCAGTAAAGAATGGAATCAAAAAAGTCAATTTCTTCCTTATCCATACAGAATTTCTAATAGAGATGGATATGAAGGCCTTCCCAAAGATGATCTAGATAAATTCAAAAATTATTCCCAATCCTCATATTCTCATATGGGCTCAATGGTTCTCTCCATATAAGTGTCAAGTCAAGCACCTGAAAGGAAAGGATAATATTCTCGCAGATTTTCTGTCTCGACCGGAAGAATTCTCAAAAAGATTTTCCCCAGCAAAACTGAAGTCAAAGAAAAAGCCAATTGGCCACAATTTCATGCTTTCAAATATACCAGGAACAAGTTCATTAAAGCCAACAGATCATCCACCGGAGTTGTTCAACCTCATGGATCCCTTTGATCCGTTAATTATTATGGAAAGAAGAACTTATTATGAGCTCCAAGTTTTCTGACAATACGGAGGATCCATTCTAAAGCCTTATGGTGTCAATCCATAGTATCCGTTATGCCATATATTCATAGCTCAAGCCAAAGATTTTCCACAAGAACGACAATGGTTTTTCTGGTACCTATGCCATCAGTATTATATTTTCATAGAATCTAAAATCAACGTCTTCAAGGATTTTGATAAAATTGCACCAGCCATTAGAGTATTTTTACTATGGTTCAAGCCCAAAAGATATTGGAAGATATGTTTCAGCGATTCCTACGCAGCAAAGATATTCATGTTCCATGGGCCAGTGAAGATCATTAATGTAAAAGTCCATGCGCAAGCAACATCATCATTCTGGTGGAAAATTCCCGTATCCATTTTATCAATGGAGGAAGAATATAGCGACACACAAAGAATCCTTTTTCAGCAAAATAGGTGCATCCCGGGAGAGATATGGCCAAAAGATTGGGCAAGCTGGAATTATACCAACACTCATCCTCACTGGGAAAGAGTCCGGGAAGCAGTAAAAGAATATCAAACACCATATGAAGTCATCCGAGAAAAATCACTCATGACATTTCTAGATAAAAGTTACAGATTACATCTCTCAATCCAAAGGGGAAAGAACATGGAGGTGAAGAACCGTCAAGTTCCAGGCGTTACTCCACAAGGTCTTTGAAATGATGCCTAGAACACAGTCCTAGAATCAATGAAGGATAATTATATTAATACCTACTAATCCCACCATAATCCTACATTACCTACCAAAAAACCCTCAAAAATATCCTACCCATGCCAAGAAAAATTTTCACATCTTTTCATACTATCCGGGCCCCACTTGAACTTGTTTTCACATGCTTCCACATGCCCCCACATGCTTCGTCGGATGCAACACAATAATTTCACATGGAGTCACATGCTCCCTCAAACTTTCACATGCAACACCATGTATATTTCACCCCGTTCACTTGTTTTCAGGTGTTTTTAGTTGTTTTGCCTAAAGTCCTTCACATGCCAAGAGAGACCCGCTTATAGATAAGTTTGCCATGTAACATAGATTTCTTTTATCCGGAAAGTTTGTCTTGTAATAACTTCCTAGTCCTATATAAAGGAGGCCGTGTAGTAGTTGTATGATCATCTTGTAACCTTTGTAAATCTCTTGTGATATATTATATATGAATGCTTTCTAATTTCCCTCTTATTCTTTCATTCGAATGGATGGAAAGGCCGGTCCATGTATGAAAGTAAAGTAAGAATACTCTTTGAAAGTTAGCTTATTGTAGTACGAATGTTTTCTGAGTTATAAACAGCTAATATTGGTTATAGTACAAAAGTTTTCTGAATTGTGTAGCTTGGCAAACCGTCCCTCATGGGTTGTTGAAGCCAGCCCCTTTGTAGGAAATCTTTTGCGACTATAAACAAATTAACTATTTGTGTAGCTTTGCAAGCCGTCCCTTATGGATTGTTGAAGTCGGCCCCTTTGTAGGAAAACTTTCGTATCTATGATTTAGTTTGCTGTCTTGGAGTCTCTTACTTTGTTCTTTATTTAGTGGTATCAGAGTAAGGCCATCCTTTCGGAGGGAGGAACAGTTTATTAAATATGTCTGAGTCATTTCCATTATCCTCTTCCCTAGCAAAAATGAATATGTCTCCTACCCTATATAAAACCTTGTCTAAAAAATATGATTACCTCTATGAAGTAGATATCCTACCCGATGAACAAAAAGTATCCTTCGCTGAACTACATCTCATAAACCCCTACCTCAGCTTTCGCCAAAAAATCATTTGCACCCTGGACCCAAATTCGTTCCTTAGTCCAACACAGACAAAAAGGAGTCAAAGAATACGTTGCTGCCTCAAAACTTGACCAGCATCCTATTCTTGCCACTCGAGAGGAACAATTTATCACTCTTCAAATCCCAGATGATTTTCCCAGGCAATGGAGATATCATGGTTTTACCCATATCAATTTTGGTGCCATCCGAGTCTCTTTAACATATCACGGAATAAAAGGTCAACATGTTGTAGCTCGACTTTCTCTTCTAGATAGAAGATACTTGGAGTACCAACATGCAAATTTGGGTACTGCCGAAGTTACCCTGAATACTGGGACTGTCTTCATAACTATCTTTCCAAATTTCAACATGTCCCTTTATGATCCATACCTAACCGAAGCACTAAAAATCCAAGTCCAAATCCAAGGAGCCCCTCAAGCCAAAGATTCCATCCAAGCCATTCTTCATCACCAAATGGCGTGGCGAGTCCAAAATCATGCCATGGATCTTTGCCTTCCCGAGGAGAAAATGCTTTACTCTTAAATATTGATGCTACCAAAGGAAACACCAGGTGCACCCAAATACCCAGAAAAATTTCAAGAGATGAACTTGTCAAAATTCTTCTTGATTCCTGGATCACAAATTCTGAAAAGTTAAGAGAACCGGAGGAATCTCTACAATATGGTAAACCAACTTTTCCCAAAAGAAATGACAAAACCGTTTGCATAAGCTTTGACCATTCCCATCTCAAAAAACCCAATGAAACCATCTTTTCTTGCCTAATGATTCAACCCAAAGATACAACAGATACATACCCGGAACCTGATGGAGAGTTCTTTTGGAATATACAAAGAATCATGGAAGAACATCACTGGTGTCAAAATTTTGACAAAAATGGAAAAAGAGCTTGGTGGTTCAAATGCCCCTTTATGGGACACTGCCCGTGCGATCTTGATTGCGATCTTCAAGACTGTTTGGAAGATCCAATTGGAGAATATGATGAACACCACCTGCATCATTGGGAAAGGTTCGGCCTCAACGAAACCAAACCAAAATCCAAGAAAAAGGGGAAAACCACTGAAAAATAATTTCGAGCCAAATATGAAAATAAAGATCCTTCAATTGGCTCATTAAGCCGTCTAGGTAAATATGAATTTCTTGTTAGTTACAAACCCCAGGAATGGCAAAATTACCAGAAAAATTCACTCCAAGTTGGGAGGATAGTAAAACCACACCCAAACCCAAATCACCACCCGCCCAAACCCCACAACCCAAAAATCCACCTAAACCTAAAACTTCACCAATTCAAAAAATCACAAATCCCCCACAACCACAAATATTCATGCTAAGTTCTTCAAGCTCCAGTCATATCCAAGACTTTCCTTCACTTCAACCTTTTGAAAAGGAGGGTATAAGCCATGCTCCAAAAATTGCAAAGAAAAACGTAGTGCTACCTACTGGAGAAAAACCCCCCAACAAGTGACATCGAAGCAACAATGAACTGGCAATCAAAAAACTTCATCTGCCAAAACAAGGTATTGAACAACATTGGCAACACCATAAAAAATGTGGCCCATACACAAAACAAAATGATGAGCAAAGTGGAAACAATCGAGAAAAAGATGGAGCAAACATCGTCTCACCATGGCGGACTAATCAAAGCCTTGGAACTAAGGTTGGCAAATTTAAAATACGAGATTTATCCGCCAGGAACTTCACTTTTCCAATTCTTCCAACAACAACAAAAAGAGACGATTTCCATCAAAGAACAGATTCAACTTTTGAGAAATGACCACCTTAAGCCGCAAACAACCCCAGTTTTCCCTTCAAAACCTACTTTCTTCCCTATGTCTCCACAAGCATATTCCCCACCTAAATTAGACTACACCTTTTCTACTTCTCCATCTACCTTACAAAATCCAATCTATTTCACCCATCCCTTAAAAGAAGAATTTGATTTTGATAACGCAAAAATGGTTTGGGAAAGGAAAGATGCCCTTGCAGCACATAAACAAACCCAGAAAAGGCGAGACCAAGGAGAAATTTCAAAAGGGTCCAACCCCAAATATCTAATGATTTCTGACCAGAAGGCTCCAGACCTCCATGTCTCCTAGCCAAGATACATATCAGAAGAAGATACTCCATAGTCAGAATCTCTAATTTCATCAGACGATGAATCAATGGAAGATAGCTCTCAATCAAGCAATAAATCCACAATGAACTCTTCCGAAGATGACAATCCCCCAATATTTGTAAACCAGCCAAGAGACCTAGAAGTATCTGAAGTAGATGAGGAACAAGAAGGCATGCCAGATGAGCCAATCCCAGAAGGAAGATATGAGCCCATGGCATACAAACCAGTTGGAACTGGCTTCCACACTTTCACCTTAGATGACGTCAAGGTTTCAAAATGGCCCTAAAGGATCCAAGACTTCTTTACTTTGATGGTGACCAAATTAGCGTTGGTTATAGTACAAGAGTGATAAATTGTTCCTCTCGAGTAGCAAGAATAGGATGCTGGTCAAGTTTTGAGGCAGCAACATATTTTTTGACTCCTTTTGGTCCGTGTTGGACTATTGAACGAATTTGGGTCTAGGGTGCAAATAATTTTTTGGCGAAAGCTGAGTACGGGTTTATAAGAGGTTGTTCAGTGGAGGATACTTTTTTGTTCATCGGGTAGGATAACTACTTCATAGAGGTAATCATATTTTTTAGACTAAGTTTTATAGAGTAGGAGACATATTAATTTTTTCTAGGGAAGAGGATGATGGAAATGACTCAGACATATTTAATAAACTGTTCCTCCCTCCGAAAGGATGGCCTGACTCTGATACCACAGTGTAAAGAACAAACTAAGAGACTCCAAGACAGCAAACTAAATCATAGATATGAAACTCAATCAAGCAATAAATCCACAACAAACTCTTTCGAAGATGACAATCCCTAATATTTTTAAACCAGCGAAGATACCCAGAAGTATCTAAAGTAGATGAGAACAAGAAGGCATGACAGATGAGCCAATACCAGAAAGAAGATATGAGCCCATGGCGTCCAAACCAATTGGAACTAGCTTCCACACTTTAACCTTAAATGACGTCAAGGTTTCAAAATGGCCTCAAAGGATCAAAGACTTCTATACTTGGATGGTGACCAAAAATTTGGTAGAACGAGAAAAGTATATCATCCTGTAAGAACTCACTTCACGGTTCTCAGGAATCCTCAGAGATTGGTGGAACTCACTTGGAATTTAAGACAAAAATACTTTTCTTACTTCCCAAGATTTTGCCTTCAAACTCCGGATCCTATATGAAGTTTTCTACAGAGATACTGGCCAAAGACAGGAGAAAATGCGAAGACAACTCTTCGAGATGAAGTGTGTTTCATTCGACAGAAATGACATTGACAGGCATTTTCAAATAATGGCAAAGATATACTTTGAAATCGGCGAAGACATCAATCTGAAGGAAGCCTTTGTCTTTTCCCTTCCAAAGCTGTTGGCAAGCCGAACCATGACCATCATTGAAGAAAAGTTTCAGTCCATAACAATTTCACAAACTGGTTAAATGAGGTAGGCTATTTTCGTCGCATTGGATAACATTTGTACAAAGTGCTCAGCCCTAAAGCAAATTATGCAGCACAATCCAGCACTTAACAAAGCATGCCGCAAATCTGATCTAATCACTAGATCAGGATGTTCCTACCATACGTCCAAATGACAGACAGAATTCAGGAGGTTCAGATGGCCAAGAATTCCATATGGAAAATTAAGATCCAAGAGACGCACAAAATATTTCAGACACAGAAGGCAATGAAATCTTCACAAAAAGGACAGATGCTTTATCTGCCATAAGATTGGAAATTTCGCAAAAAATTGTCCCCAATCAAGAAGATCTATCAAACTCCTTGAAGAGATTGAAGTTTACATTGGCATACATCCCTGAAAGGAGGAGGACCTTGAATCCATATTCTTTGTGGATGATGAACCCAATGAAGAAACTTTATTCTCTCTTGATATCTATGAAGATCAAGGCAATGATCAGTACCAAATTTCAGAACCAGTGATCGAAGCCCGAGAGGAGATCAATGCTCCCGCAGTCGTGAGCAGACAAGAGGAAAATTTAGGTAAGTTATTGATTACCAGCCACTTAACCATTTCCTCCAAGATGATAAATTTACTATCCCAAATAAACTCACTCTTTTCTCCCACTAAGCCAAGGCCAAATATTTTTTCAAGTTTGGTTTAAAATCTGGATTTTGGCAACTAGGAATACACCCTGAAGAACAACCCAAAACGGGATTTTGCATACCCGATCATCACTTCCAGTGGAAAGTCATGCCCTTCGGGTTGAATATTGCACCCTCCTTGTTCCAAAAAGCCATGATAAAAATCTTCCAACCAATCCTCTATACCTCCTTTGTTTACATTGATGACATCCTGTTATTTAGTGATACATTAGAAGAACATGTCAACTTGCTTCGTCAATTTGAGGCATTAGTAACACAGAATGGAATCATGCTTACAACAAAAAAAATGGTTCTTGCCTCAAAAGGAGATTGATTTTCTCGGAATGCATTTTGCCCAAGGTGAATACCATCCAGGACAAATATATGTAGGTGTATTAAATTATGTAGAGATATTTGGGATAACATCTCTTACATAATTTAATACACCTACATATATGTGGTCCTGGACTATATTCACCTTGGGCAAAATGCATTCCGAGAAAATCAATCTCCTTTTGAGCATGAACCATATTTTTTGCTGAGAACATGTTTCCGTACTGTGTTACTAATGCCTCAAAATTGACGAAGCAAGTTGACATGTTCTTCCAATGTATCACTAAATAACAGGATGTCATCAACGTAAACTAAGGAGGTATGGAGGATGGGTTGGAAGATTTTTATCATGGCTTTTTGGAACAAGGAGGGTGCAGTATTCAACCCGAAGGGCATGACTTTCCACTGGAAGTATTCAACCCGAAGGGCACGATTCCTACGCAGCAAAGATATTCATGTTCCATAGTCCAGTGAAGATCATTAGTGGAAAAGTCCAGGTGCAAGCAGAGGCATCATTCTGGTGGAAATTTCCCGTGTCCATTTTATCAATGGAGGAAGAATATAGCAAGGCACAAAGAGTCCCTTTTCAGCAAAATAGGTGCATCCTGAGAGAGATATAGGAAAAAGATTGGGCAAGCTGGAATTATACCAACACTCATCCTCATTGGGAAAGAGTCCGGAAAGCAGCAAACGAATATCAAACACCATATGAAGTCATTCGAGAAAAGATCACTCATGAAATTTCCAGATTAAAGTTGGGGATTACATCTCTCAATCCAAAGGGGAGAGAATCCTAGAACTAAAGAAGGATAATTATCTTAATCCCTGCTAATCCCACCATAATCCTACATTACCTACCAAAAAACCCTCACAAATGTCCTACCCATGCCAAGACAAATTTCCACATCTTTCCATACTATCCGGGCCCCACTTCAATTTGTTTTCACATGCTTCCACATGCCCCCACATGCTTCGTCACATGCGACACAATACTTTCACATGGCGTCACATGCTACACATGTATATTTCACCCCGTTCACTTGTTTTTAGGTGTTTTTAGGGGTTTTTAGTTGTTTTTCCTAAAGTCCTTCACATGCCAAGAGGGACCCGCTTGTAGATAAGTTTGCCATTTAACATAGGTTTATTTTATCCAGAATGTTTGTCTTGTAATAACCTCCTACTCCTATATAAAGGAGGCTTTGTAGTAGTTGTAGGATCATCTTGTAACCTTTGTAAATCTCTTGTGATATATTACATATGAGTGCTTTTTAAATTTCCCTCTTGTTCTTTCTTTCGAATGGATGGAAAGGCCGGTCCATGCATGAAAATAAAGTAAGAATACTCTTTGAAAGTTAGCTTATTGTAGTACGAAAGTTTTCTGAGTTATAAACAGCTAACATTGGTTATAGTACAAAAGTTTTTTGAGTTGTGTAGCTTGGAAAACCATCCCTCGTGGGTTGTCGAAGCCAGCCCCTTTGTAGGAAACCTTTTACAACAATAAACAAATTAACTATTTGTGTAGCTTGGCAAGCCATCCCTTATGGGTTGTTGAAGCCAGCCCCTTTGTAGGGAAGCTTTCGTATCTATGATTTAGTTTGCTGTCTTGGAGTCTCTTACTTTGTTCTTTATGCTGGGTGTTTTGGGAGAGTATAGGGTCTGGTTGCATCAAAAAATGAACTCAAATGAGCCTTGACCAGATCTTTAAAAGTTTGAGAATCACCCACTGCCTAAGTGGGTCCCATGGAAGCCGCTTGCGCATTGTCGCAAAAAGGAAAATATCTCTCTACTCCAATATCGTATCAATAAATTGTTTAATGTGTTGGAAACTAGACCCGTGGACCTTGAATTAGGTTGTTGAATAATCCCTTTATTCCCGGTATATTGGGAGAAAAGCTTAGCTACGTTTGACCTAATTTTCAGCACATTATGAATGTAATGTGTGATGTCCTTTGCCAAGTTTTATTCCACGAATTGCTTGACATGAAAACGTAACACACGACTATCGTACGACCCAAAAAACTGATAACATAACCCTCTTATCATGTTAAGCACCCTAGTCTCACCCTAAACTTACATGTTATAACTTTCCCCGCTTGTCGACTTTCGACGAAACTTATTTTCTTCAATCCCTTTAGCTTCTAAGTCTTCCAACACTCTTGATACTTGTTATTCATGACCTTAAATTATTTTAACCTTCAAGGTAAAACGATTAACTTAATTTATATACTTTCAGATATAATCTCATATTTGAGCTTACATCAATGACCAGTGCAAAACACCACTTTAATTATGCTTGCTAGTCAAAGATAGTATAGTATAATATCATATCCGCGGAGACTGGATTTAAACTGTGTTTCGTAGTTTCTAGTTTAATTGCAATCCAAGACGATCAATAGTTGAGATTTATGTGGTTAAAACTACAATTAACTAAGAATCTAAAGCTATTGACTAATGACAATCGCAACAAACCTAAACAAGGAAGTTATCAATGGGAGAAAATAGGGATTGATTGGATAGGTGCAAGATAATTGTTTGGGATCTAACTCTAGATAATTCACTTCTAATGTTTAAGTGAATTTCTCGAATTCACTCAATTATTAGTTCAAACGTTTAGTAAAAACTTCTCTATCGATTAAGTCTCCACCTCACAGGTGAACTAATTTAAGCACGTGAAGATATGCAAGAATACGTAGTAGATTGCTCTTTATGAAAAGCACTTTAGATTATTCTCCTAACTAGGTTTGATAAAAAAATCAACTTGCCTCTTTTGATTACTAAGATGAATTAATGAACTCAACCAACAATATAATGCAAAGATATTACACATATTGCCTCTCTCGATTACATGAACAAGTGAACATAGATGGAACAGTTAAATCATCCAACAACGTTTCAATACATAAAACTAGAGTTATAATCCACAAACAAATATCAATGCACAAAATTCATCAAACCCTAAAGATAATTACAAGCAATTCATCACAAACAAAGGTAACGTAGAGGGAAACATAAAACGATCCAAACCCAGGTCTTGAGTGATGATTGAATGATGAACTCCTTGTGCTTTTGGTTCCCCAACTCCTCCTTAACCACCTTAGGTCGAATATGTGTCAAAAGTCCAGAAACTAACGTTTTTCCATGTATTTATACCAAGTAGGGTCCGGCCCAGACGAAACCATCTTCTCCTAGTCGAAATAGGACATTGGCCCTATAAAATTTGCGTAGGCACGCTGCATGGGGAGACGCGCCTTTCCATGCAGGAAAATACATAGAGTTGAAATCTGTCAGGCAACAGGAAAATACACATGTGCAGCACCTCACGTAGCGCGGTTGTGGGCTTTTCTCAGAGTACGGAATTTCCGTTGCTTTTTGATATCCAAATGTGATTTTTGACCCCCGAACGTGATCCCGGCTTAATCCCTTGGGCTTTTACTCATACTTCAAAGCTCCAAATAGCTCGAATTCATTCCATACATCTAAGTGACTAAACAATTAGGAACAATTAAGTGCCCTCACATAACAATGGAGAGTACTTCCACTCACAATAAAATTTAAGAACAATTAGGAACTCAAGATAGAAAGTATTCGCTCACTCTCAGAAGCAACATTCATATGCCACAAAAGATGCACCATAGGCTTGCCCATGTACTACTCTACTGATTGAGCTCATTCAGTCAAAGATCAAGTAGGACTTCAATTGGTTGTAATGTAGGCTGCGGGACGGGTAGGATACAATGCACCTTTCTCCTTATTTCATTAGTTCCACTGAAAAATCAAACCAACCACTCCACACTTTAAATTTTGCAAACTTCATAACAAATTCAAGTGCTCACGAGAAGTAGGAGGTTCAAATAGATGGTCCATTCGAACAAATGGGCAAGGCTTGTATTGTGGTTGCCAAAGAAACATGATTACATGCTCAAAGGGGTTAACTAAGATACATAACAATTAGGTGGATAATAGCTTATAATTGGCTCTAGAAAGAAAAGCCTATATCATTTTCAAGACTAAACAAAACTACTATTTCGCTTTGCAAACACACGGGGCAAGTTCTAGACATCAAATGCAATACACAGTATAACACAAAACCTCACACACACATGGCACATAACTCACTCAATGCTGGATTATGTAGACACTCTAGTCAAAGCAGTTAGGAATAGTTAAGATCATACAATTTAAGGTACTTACAGAAGAGTCAAAAACTAAGCCTAAGAGTCAGAACTAAAGCACTTAATATTCTAAAGGCATAATAAATTTAAGAGATATTGCCTTCAAGTCAATTCATAGCACAAGGTTTCCTACTTCTAAAAAAATAAAAACTACTACTAATTACACCTAGTTCAAACAAAACAATTGGAAAAGAACCAAGGCACAAAGAAAAACTAAGTGAGAATTAATACACTACCTAACAAAAGAAAATCTTTTTTGAATTTTTCCTTTGACTTAAATCCCTCAAGAAACCCGTCGAATGATATCCATCATCGGGAAAAATAGAAATTTTTATGGTTTTTTTTCAATTTTTTTCTATCTCTAACTACTAAAACAAAAACTAAACTAACACATATACATACAACATACAATTATACCCCACCCCACACTTTAATTTGTGGCATGTCCCATGACACAAAATCAAAAAGTATAAGGTAAAGAAAACTTTCCTGAATCTCTAGTCGGGGTCTGAGTCAAAGTCGGGATCCATTCCTCGCCTTCGAACTAACGCGTACATCCATGCAGACAGCTTCTTCTCAGCCTTCTTAGGATGCACCCCACACTTATCTTTCTCACTCAGTGCAACCTTCTCTTTTGAACCCTTCACTTTACATTCACCCTTGCAGCTGGCTTCTCCTTTTTTACCCCCGTTTCTACATTCATCTTGAAAGTTACAGTCTCCTCACCCACTCTAAGCATGAGCTTTCTCTCGTGTATATCTAATATTGCTCTACCCGTTGCTAAGAATGGTCTTCCTAATATTAGGGGGACCTCTTTGTTCTCCTCCATATTACCACTATAAAGTATACAGGAAATACAAACTTATCTACCTGAATTAAACATCTTCCGCTATTCCCTCGGGTATCGGAGTCGTTTGGTCTACCAGCTGCAAAGATATTGGCACTGACCTTATCTCTGCAATCTCATTCTCCAGTTTCTGTAAAAAGATAGAGGCATTAAGCTAATTGAGGCACCAGAATCACATAAAGATTTATCAAAAGTAATAGAGTTTAAAGAGCAAGGTATAGTAAAACTCCCTGAATCTCCACACTTTTATGGGAGTTTGTTTTGCAATATCGCACTGCAATGCTCTGTGAGCTTAACCACTAAGGTATCTTCTATTTTCCTCTTCTTTGTCTGAATCTCTTTCATGAATTTGGCATAAGCTTGCATTTGGGAGAGCACTTATGTGAATGGAAAATTTATATTAACCTGTTTCAGCATATCCAGAAATCTCTCAAATTTCTTGTCCAGCTTTTCTCTATATAGCTTTTGAGGGAAAGGTAGAGCAGGCATATGCTCGCTGTCATAAGATTCATTCTTTCCCGAAGTTTCCTCCTCATTTTTTTTGTTGGCTCCCATCTTTCCTTTCTTCTTCTTATCAATATCATTCTTCGACTGCTCCCTATTTTCCTTTTCAAGTACCACCTCTTTTATGATTGGGGTGGTATCTTTCAACACTTGCCCACTTCTCAAGGTCACAACATTTACTGTTTCTTTGGGATTTCTCTCAGCATCAGCAGGGAGAGTTCTTGGAATCCTCCCAGACAATAGAGTGTCTAGCTGCCCAACCTGTCTTTCCAAGTTTTGAAAATCAGTACCTATTTCTCTGATAGCTGCTCCATGTTCCCTATATAACTATGCTATGATTTTCAAGCCTTTCGTCAGTCTTGATAATGAAAGCCTTCATTAGATCCTCTAGACCAGGCTGAATGGGCTGTTGAAGCTTAAATTGCTGCAATTGTGATTTTGGAATGCTGGAGCTCCTTGTTCATGGGGTCTGGGGTTGTTTGTTTTCAAGCATTCGCAATACCTCAGGTGAACTCCATGAAAAATTGGGGTGCCTCTGAGCCATCGCATTATAATTTCCCACAGCATTTACTTCCTTAGTTGAGGCTTGATACTTATGAGTAGGGTGTCCTCTTCCACATATATCACAAGCTACGTGAGGCTCACTATGTATCGAGGCTAAGGTCAGCTTCTTTATCTCTTTGGCCATAGCATCAAGCCGTACTTGCACAAATGTCGTAGCATCAACTTGGTGAACACCGGTTGATCTTCTTCTTTCAGCACTCTCAGAGGGCCGGTGATTTGCTTCTTTAGATAACTCATCAAGAATTGTGACTATCTCCTCTTGAGTCTTCTTCATCAACAGACCTCCAACTGCATTGCTCAATGCTCTACATGAGGTCGGTGTCAATCTATCCCAAAAGTCCTTGAGTTGCATCCAGAGTTCAACTCCGCTACGTTGACACTTTCTGATATTTCCTTAAACCTCTACCAGGCTTCAAACACAGTTTCAGTATCTTTTTGGCAGAACTTATGTATTTCTCTTTTAAACTTGTTCGTCTTAGATGATGAGAAATATTTATCGAGAAATGTTCTGGTCATCTCATCCCATGTTCGAATCGATCCAATAGGTAAGCTTTAAAGCCACTGCTTTGCATCATGTTTGAGTGTGAAGGGGAATGCCCTTAAGTAAACTGCATCTTGTAACACACCATTGTATTGAAAGGTATTCATAATCTCCTCGAAGTCCATTAGATGTGTCTTTGGATCTTCGTTCATCTTCCCTTTGAAGACACAACAATTTTGAAAAGTTTGGAGCAAGTCTTGCTTCAATTCAAAATCGTTTGCTGCAATTGGGGGTGGTCTAACACTTAATAAACCTTGATTGTAGACCGGTTTAGCATAATCGCCAAGTGGTCTCCCAGGCATGATAGCTATATTTCCAAACTGGTATGCACCTAAAGTTTGATTATGAGCAAGTCTAGGACCCCTCTCTTCTTCGTAGATAATCTGTGCATCTTTAAAAGATGCTTCCTCAGCATCCCATGAAGCTTGTTCTCTTCATTGGGCTGCTTCTCTCGCAGCCAAATCTACATTATCCTCACTGTTTCTAGCCATATCATTGGTTGAGGATTGCCCAACCTTTTCTGATATCTCGGTGATATTTCTTTACTCCTCAGCTGTCGTAGTTATTTTTCTATCTCTGGTTCGTATGGTAGCACTTCTTTAGCAGAAGCTCGAGTCATGCACCAATCTAACCTGTAACCTGCGCACAGTCAACGAACATCAAATGTAAAAGGGGAAAAGTACAAGAAAAATTCCTGAATTAGCACTACAAACTATTTCAAACACTATTGATTTCCAATCTCCGGCAACGGCGCCAAAGCGCAAAACACCACTTTAATTATGCTCGCTAGTCAAAGATAGTATAGTATAATATCGTATCCACTAGATTTAAACAGTGTTTCGTAGTATCTACTTTAATTGCTATCCAAGATGATTAACTGTTGAGATTTATGTTATTAAAGCTATTATTAAACTAAGAATCTAAAGATATTGACTAATGACAATCACAACAAAAGTAAGCAAGGAAGTTATCTACATAGCTTGAAATCACTCCTTGTGTGAGGATTGAATGATGAACTCCTTGTGCTTTTGCTTCTCCAACTCCTCCTTAGACTCCTTAGGTTGAATATGTGTCAAAAGTCCAAAAAATAATATTTTTCCATGTATTTATATCAAGTAGGGTCGGGCCCAGACGAAACCACCTTCTCTTAGCCGAAATAGGATATTGGCTCTGTAAAATTTGCACAGGAGCACTGCATGGGGCGACGCACCATGCGAGGCATTAGCGGGAAAATCCAGAGAGTTGAAATCTGTCAAGTAGCAGGAAAATACACATGCGCGCCGACCCCCCACGTGCCGCTGTTGTGGGTTTTTCTCAAAGTACGGATTTTCCTTTCTTTTTGATATCTAGATGTGGTTTTCGACCCCCGAACATGATCCAACTTAATCCCTTGGGCTTTTACTCATACTTCAAAGCTTCAAATAGCTCGAATTTATTCCATACATCTACATAGCTTGAAATCACTCCTACAAGGCATAAAACACACGATAAGTACAAAACACTAGCGATTAAAGCTAAAACACAATCAATGTGCAGTAAATTAGAGTGCAAATAAGTGACTAAGCACAAGATTATAGCCTAACATCAATGAATTGACTTACCACGTACTCTTCACGTGCAAAAACATGGGGTATAACACACCGCAGAAGTGGTAGTCCAAATATAAGTGAAGAGAACAGATGAGCGTTTTTGACCGCAAAAGCGGTCACGCATAGACAGACAATTGGAGCGCCAGAAGCGGGATGACTGAGCATGATATTAAAGTGAAGGGTTTGAGTGTTTTCTCATTTTGGGAGATTTGGAGCTTGGCAAAGGGCAATAGTTGAGGGGGGTTTTGCTACAATTGAAGAGGTAAGTGAGGTTTAATTACTTTTGTTAATCAATATTGGTTACCCATTGATTATTACTCCTATGTGAATTTGAAGTGAAATTAAGGGATTTTAGCCCATGGTAGTGGATATTGGGATTTGATTTGAGGGTCGATCTGTTGATGGAATTGGATGAAATTCATATAATTGAACTTGTAATTGAATGTATGTTCGGAATATTTGAATTTTGTTGGGTTCCGATGTGCCAGCTTGGGGTTGACTTTGCATATTTGATTCAATAATTTAGCTTATTCTTTTGGAATTGTTTCCTATGACTATTGTTGATGGTATTAAGTTATTTTGGCTTAATTCGAGTCGTACAACGATTTATACGCACAGGAAGGGCTTGTTAAAGGAGTAATCTGACTTGCTTGAGGTAAGTATCTTGCCTAAACTTGGTTCAGACACTACTTTCCTAAGTTATTTGTCACAGCTATGTTCTATGGGCTCGCAATGTGTGGCGTTTGAACCCATGCGCAAGTACCGGGTAAGTATCCATGCTTTGGGTAGTGTTTAGGCTATGATATGCCTTGTTTTGACTGTTAAGCTTTAGGTTTTGATGTTTCTCATATTCTCAACCTTGTTGTGAACTATTTGGTCAATGTTTAGGGTTAATTAGTAGCTAATTATATGGGTTATGCTCGCAAAATGATTATGCGGCCACGTAATGATCGCATAATGATAAAAAAATTTGCCCAAGTTTCTACTTCAATCTGCGGCAGATCTGTGGTTCGCATATCAGTTCTGCGATCGTGGAATAGACCGTAGAAAAGCCCTTCACTTCCAAAAGTTTTCTTCAACTCCCCAACGCACTATTCAACCTAAAAAATCTGAATGGCGGCGAGCTTGCTCGCCGCAAAGAATCTCTACAATTGTCAACACATAGGTCTACTTCAGCACCACGAAACCTTTGGTTTTAGGTAAAATTTTACGGGGCCTTACACTATGGGTGCGTACATTTGTAGGGTTTGAACCCATGTGTGAGTATTGGGGTAATTATGCATGCTCGGGGTAGTCCTTAGGCTATGATATGTCTTATTTTGAGTGTTATGCTTTAAGCTATGATGTTTCTTATATTTGCAATCTTGTGGTGAACTATTGGATCCATGTTTGGGGTTAGCTTAGTGGCTAATTTCCTGAACAAACATGATAATTGCTATTTATGTGACAAAATTACCAATTTGAGCTATGATAGCACACTTTGCACATGTCTACACTTTAGCATGTCATGATACCAGTCTAGGAGCATGAAATTTTATATTCATCCATCATATACATGTATTATTGCATATTTGCTTATGTGTGATATGATTTGGACTGGATGGCCGTGACCACACCAGGCGGATTATGTTGTTATGCCTGTGACCACGCTGGGCAGATTGTGATATTGGGCTTGTGACCATGTCGGGCAGATTGTGATTATTGGCACGTGAGTTGTCCATGCATAACGTGAGTTGTCCATGCAACACATGAGTTATCTGTGCAGATCCAGATTTTGATATTATTAGCACGTGAGTTGTCCGTACATAACATGAGTTGTTTTTGTGATTGATTTTATTAGCACATGCATTGTCCGTGCAGCACCCGAGTTGTTCGTGCATCGTGTTGATATGGATCCATTCCCCTAGGGTCACCCTCTCATGTGACTTCTTGATGGTGTACACGCGGATTCGATGAAAACGGATCATAGGTTTGGTACGAATATAGAATATTGAGAAAAAATCTTGCCAGTGTTTGTTTTGGATTTGTTTTCATCTTTACTTGAAACTTATGTGGTTATTTACACGATTCATTTGCATATCACCCTTATATGTCGTATCATTTACTAAGCAGAGTACTTGATTAATTGTACACAGAAACACTCAGATAGTCCTTTCTGTGCTTTATACTTGATCACATTTCTGTACTTGTTGGATTTATGAAACTGTACAGGTCATACCAAGTATTATTTATAATTCTTGCTTCTTTTACCTCGCCGATGTTAGTTATGATACTTGCTGAGTATATTGAGTCATTTGTACTCGAGCTACACTCTAAACTTAATTGTGCAGATCCAGGTGTCAGACCCAGTCATCAGTAGCCGAGGCTAGAAGTAGAGTTAACTGTTGAGAGATGAGGTAGAACTGCATTCTTGACCGTAGTCTTGACATCTCTTTTCTTAGGTACTATTGTCTTTATTTCAGACAATATTGTACTTGGTCATTTCCGGCTTATATTTATGTAATTAGAGCTCATGACTGTGTGTTTACCAATTTCTGGGGGGTTTATCATATATTAGCACTATGCATTTTATTGAGGTTTCAGACTTATGGTATTTAGGTAAATTCTGCTATTTTGGTTCTTTATTGTTATGTCCGGCTTGCCTAACGAGTGTGGTAGGCACCATCACGATGGGTTGGGATTTTGGGTATTGACAGTGTCTTTCCTAATATTTTTGAGGGAATAACCCTTAGGATGTTACTTTGTTTGTCTAATTGAAATGTGTGAGAAGTGACGTATATGGGCGGTGAGGAGCGTATATATGGGTGCTCTATATGATTCATGACGGAGTAGTCTTTAGGTCTATGCCTTGATTTGGATACTGTGTTTTCTGCTATCATTCTTTATGTGTTTGTCTAATTATATGAACTTTGTGAATCATGCTAGAGATCATGTGTAGCTATTGATTTCTTCTTGAGCGTGATATCGGTTGTTGTATGGCGTATCCCCCTGATTGAAGCTTTATCTATACACTCGAACATGCATACATCTCAGAACGCTATCTTCTTCGATGCATGAATATGTAATTTGATATCCATTATTCGTCTATATGTAGTCTTGTATATGCCTTTCATGTGATAGATTGCATCAGAAGCACGCGAGTGGTCTGTGCGGGATGAGATGTTTTGGCATGTAAGTAATCCGTGCAGTTGTTATTATTCGAACATGAGTTGTCCGTACAAGACTTGAGTTTTTCGTGCAGCGTGTCGATAAAGATCTATCTCCCAAGGGTCAACCTCATGTTTTTCTCTTGATGGTGTACACATAGGTTGTGGGAAACAAATGGGTTTTTAGTTGATATGGTTTATGAAATGTAGATTCTTGGCTGGACTTTGCATCTCTTCTCTATTTGCAAACTCCCTAGACATATATATGATTTTACTACACATCTTCTCTATATGCTAGTTCCAGAATGTATACATGCCTTTATACATATCCTCTCTATATGCGGTGTTACTTGATGAGATGAATCACGATACATATCTTCTCTATATGAATCCATGTGACTGGACTTGTTTAATCATCCATATCTTCTCTATATGAAATTGTGAAGGATTATTCGATATTCGATGCATATCTTCTCTATTTGCAACAATGGAAGGATTATTTGATGCTTCACCCATATTTTCTCTATATACAAGCTTTGATGATTTAATGATGTTGGACGCGTCACTTCCCTATATGATGATTTATTGAACTGGAATAGCATTTGGGCATATCTTCTCTATATGCAATTGTTGACATGTTATGTACTATCAGAAGTAAATCTTCATTATATATTGAATTGTTAAGAGACTTGTGCACATTTTCTCTATGTGCACTGTTGGTGGTACCTGTATTTCCTGTTTAGACCTTGTTACTATTGTTGGTGTCATGACCGTAATCCCACCATAGGGGTCGTGATGGCACCTAGTCCTTAAAACTAGGAGAGCCGATCACTTATAACACTTAAACCAATAAAACATGATATAATAAAGCAGAGTCTAAAATAAATGCGGAAATAAATTTGATACAAGCTAACACAGTTATCACGACATGAACTGAATACATTAAAATATCTCAAGATACAATTCTTTTCCGATCGTGAAATTGATAGTATAAATACTAGGAAGGGACTCCAAGGAATTGCAATGATCAAAGCAGTTCTACCTTGAATCTTCGCGATCAAAGAAGCTCTTATTGCTTGGGTCTACTACCTCCAACACCTGGATCTGCACAAAAATCTACAAAAAGTGTAGTATGAGTACACCACGATCTGCTCTCAGTGAGTATCAAGACTAACCTCGGTGAAGTATTGACGAGGTCCAAGTCATATGATACTCACTAGTCAAAATAACCTATGCAATATATCAAAGACTGTTGAATAGAGTATAGTAAACCAATAGCAATAATATTATTAGAATAAGTTATAACAGTTCAGTACAAGAAAAGGGCTCAATTTCAACAACAAGTGATCACAGAGAAAATCACACAAATAGCAACTTGTGCCCACATTTTTATCACAACAACAGTAGCAACCCATATCACTCTGCCCCGGCAAAGTCACAATAGACGCGCTTATTGCTCCACCTAGATAAAATCACAATAGCTACCCACATCGCTCCGCCCAGACAACATCCAATAGCCACCAGTATCGCTCCTCCCAGACAATATCATAGTCACCTGTATCGCTCCGCCCAGACAATATCACAATAGCCACCCGTATCACTCCACATAATCAACAATGGTTAAATGGCACCCTTATACTACACACAACAAGAATCAATCTACACAAATGTCCAATTATGCCACAATATGATAAAATAATAATATCAATGTTTCATCAAGATATAAGCTCACAACATTCTAACAAGGAGCACAAGGACAGGACAATAACATAAAAGTGCGGAGGGGTGCCAAATAAATAAGTCATGACAAAGGACATGACAATAACATAAAAGTGCGGAGGGGTGCGAAACAAATAAAACATGACTATGGCTGGGTCAAATGTAGCGATCATGATCATGCAATTATAGAGTGGTGTAAATATTTTCCATACAAGTCACGTAACCCAATGAAGGAATATTAATAGCCTACGGTCTAACCCGGTCACCAAGCCACACATAGCACCTGTGTACACGCTCATCACTGCATGTCCACATCACTTTTCATACAACACGAATAAGCAATGAATGCTAAATCCTAAGGGGTATTCCCCCCCCCCCCCAACAAGTTAAGACAAGATACTTATCTAAAACAAGCCAAATGAATACTCAAAAAATTCCCTCCCGCATTAATCAAACTCAGGGTGGCTCGAATCCAGCAAAAATAACTTAATAACATCAATAAAAGCCATAGGAAATGACCCCAAATAATAAAGCTTCGATCTTAAAAATAAAATAAAAAAAGCCAGCCTAAAAATTGCACCCGGGCCAGTTTCTCAGAACCGGACAAAAGTTACAATTTTCGAACACCCATTCGAATATGAATCCAATCATACAAGTTTCATCAAATTCTGACTCCGAATCGGGGTTAAATTTCTCAAATTATATTTAGAAAAGTATTTACTAAAATTTCAAATTTTGACAAACTTTGATTCATCAACTAATTGCTAAAAACAAGGATAGAATCATGAATAATAACTGAATCGGAGTCAAAAATACTCAGCCCAATCCAAATCATGAAAATTTCCTCCAAAATCATCCAAATCCGAGCTCCCAATCTCAAATGTGGGAAAACAACTAAAACCCTTGAAATGAAATATTTAATGTGACTGCTTAGTGGTCCCCTTCGCTATTGCACGACTGCGACTCAAAATCCTCCTTCGCAAACGCGGTCTGTCCCCCGCGAACGCGACCCACATCTTCACTAGCCTACACGAACGTGGACCTCCACAGGTGAACACTAAGGCCAACAACTTGGTTGCCCCGTCTGGTCTTTACTCTATGCGAACACCACCTAGGCGTGAATACGATGACCACAGGCCCTCTAGGCACCACGAATGTGAAGGGAAAATTTGTCACGACCCTAACCCCGAACCCGGTCGTGATGGCGCCTCTCGTGAAGACAAGGCCAACCCATTCAAATAATTTCTCATTTTAAGTAGTTAGTTAACAAGAAACAATACAAGCATAGATTAATATCAATCATGTGCGGAAAATATAGCTAACCATCCCAACTACAGCCCAAACCAGGGTGTCACAAAGTCATGAGCAACTATGGATCCCACTACTAGTCTAATATATATATATATATATATATATATATATATATACACACACACACACACACATATACATATACAATGTTTGGCACAATTGTTCGATAAGTGTGGAAATAACAAGATAATAAAGATACGGGGCTGTGGACGCCAACAGCTACCTCGTAGTCTCTGAGTCACCGCCTGGACAGGAGAAATCAGTACTCTGGGGCGGAACCAACAACGCCTGAATCTGCACACATGGTGCAGGGAGTAATGTGAGTACTTCCAACTCAGTGAGTAATAAGCATAAATAACGACTGAAAGCAAGAAAGCACACAAAGCACAAGGCATTCTATAATGAAGCATTTATAACATCTTTCGCAAACAATAAATCAGTAAGAAATTCAAGTAAAATCTCCTTTCAGCAAGTAAAAACATGTGAAGTAAAAGAAAGATAGAAAATCGCCCCTCGGGCTCAGTATCATTTGAAACACGCCCCTAGGGCTCAATATCAGATGGTATAACATCAGCCCCTCGGTCATATCACATGGTACAATATCAGCCGTTCGGGCATATCACATGGTACAACATCAGCCCCTCGGGCATATCACATGGTACAACATCAGCCCCTCGGGCTATATTTCACATGACAATGGGTACCCTACGCTCACTAGGGGTGTACAGACTCCGGGAGAGGTCCCTTACGGCCCAAGCACGATATCAAGCCACCTCGTGGCACATATCTAGGCCCTCGGCCTCATATCAATCAAACCACCTCATGGCGTATATCAAGTATCTCAGGCCCTCGGCCTCATATCAGTCACAGACCACCTCGTGGCATACACAGTATCTCAGGCCCCCGGCCTCATTAAAAATCACAAGCCACCTCGTGGCATAAAAAGTACCTCAAGCCCTCGGCCTCATATCACTCAATAAAACCTCACATTTGGCCCTCGGCCGCACTCAGTCAGAAAATCATCACATGCCCCTCAGGCATAGTAAAACAGTAGTTCTCAGCCCAAAAACATCATTTAAATTTTATTTAAATCTCAAAGCTGAGTAAAAGTGGCTGAGTTGTAAAATAGTGGAAAACAGCATGACTGAGTTCAAGTAATATGTCAAATAGTGAGGAAACAATGATAAAAATCTCAGAAGGGTTCAAACAATTGCCACGGAGCCCAAATTTGGAAATCATCCCAAATCAAGATGATAACAAGTAAGTTTCAATCAAATGCGTAGTAAATTCATCAATCGGGATGGATCAAGTCACGATCCCCAGTGGTAAACGACCCCACCCTCATTATCGAGCACGTGCCTCACCTTAATATAGCACTACGATGTGCAAGTTCGGGGTTTCAAACCCTCAGAACATTATTTACAATCACTACTCACCTCAAACCGGCTAAACCCCTATCCCGCGACGCATTTGCCATTCGAATTGGCCTCCACGCACGTCGAATCTATCAAAAATCAGAACTAATATGTCACAATATGCTGGGATAACAAAGCCCAAGCGAATGCAATCAATAAATAATAAGAAATTCCAAAATTAGCAAGACCCGAACCCCGGGCCCACTTCTCAAAGCTTAGAAAATTTCACATCAATGGGTTCCTTAACTCCCCACGAGTTCAACCATACTAAAATTATCCAAATCCGACATCAGATCGACCTCCAATTCTTTAAATAAACTTGAGGATTTTCCACAAATTTTCCAACTTAAATCACCAATTACATACTAGAATAGCAATAGATTTGGGTAATTTGACCAAGATTGAGTTAGGAACACTTATCCTGATATTTCACTTGAAAATGTCCCAAAAATCCTTTCAAGATTAGCTGCAATTCGAGCTCTATAGCTCCAATTATGTTTAAGATGGCCAAAGTCCCCTCTTTCAAGAATTTGTCCAAGAAAGTCTCCTTTGGATATGTTCTCAAGGCTGATTTTGCTGTGATTTAGGGTGTTTTGGAGATGGTTCTCTTAGTTGGTAACGACAATGGGTTTTGTATGGCTAATGGATACTGGTTTCTTATTTATAAAGGGTCAAAAATCGAGACAAAAACGCCCCTGTCAGGGTTAAATGCGATCGCATATCTGTTGCATAAGAGATATGCGGTCCACATATTTGACGCGAGCATCGCAAAGGTAACCCTAGCCTTCACCGCAATTCAGCACGAAGCATGGTTTACGGTCCGCATGTCAAAAGTGCAACCGTATTTTCGACATTAATTTTTGTCCAGAAATCTGTCTCGGTCTGCGGTCTCAGTGTGCATGATATGCGGTCCGCATGTTAGAAATGCGACCTCATTTCTGACCTGGATCTTGCCCAGAAGTCTTTCTGGGTATGCGATCTCCTTGTGCGATATGCCGTCCGCATTTGAGAAATACGACTGCATTCCTCACTCTGGTTTTTCTGCCAATTTTTCTTTCCCGCGATGAAATAGTCCGTTTAACCACCCAAAACATCACCCGAGCCACTGGGACCTCAGCCAAATATACCAACCTACCCCATAACATTATTCAAACTTGTTCCAACCTTCGGAACGCTCAAAACAACCTCTCAACACCAGATTCGCATCAAATTCAATCCTAAGGAATTTAAAAATCTTCTAAGTTACTCTTTTAATCAAAAACCAAATCAGACCATGTAAGAATGACATGAAATTTCGCACACATATCCCAAATAAACATAATGAAGCATAATAAGGCAGATATGGGGAAAATGGAGCGGTAACTCAAGAGACGACTGGCCGGGTCGTCACAAAATCACCAGCCATCGAGATACACTCTGCGATTGGGACCCTCCTTCTCCAATTTTGATGAACACCAAAACACCAGAAAATTTGCAACTCCAAACATGAGAGAAATGGTTTGAAACTCATCCAAAACACACCCAAAGCTGCCGGGATCCCCTGCAATCATATCAAGTAATCCCAAAACATAACATGGACCCACTTATGGACTCAAATCACAAAAGATAACATCAAAACCACGAATTGGACACCAATTCAAGCTTAATGAACTATTTCAAATTCTAACTTCAAATTCACACCAAACATACCTAAACAACTTGGAATGACCTCAAATTTTACACTAAAGTCTTAAATCTCAATCAAACCTATTCCGAGGCTCGGAATCTCAAACGAACATCGATAACCACAAAGTCAACTATGGGTCAAACCTATGAACTTCTAAACCTTCAAACTTCCAACTTTCGCCAATTTGATCCAAATCAACCTAGGGATCTCTGAGTCAAAATCCAGGCAAACGCCTAAGTCTAAAATCACAATCCGAACCTAATAGACTATCAAAACTCTGATCCGAGGTCAAATACCCTAAAGTCATATGTGGCTTACACTTTTAACTTAAGCTTCCAAAGAGGAACTAAGTGCTCCAAATCACTCAGAAATCTTCCTAGAACCAACCAACCATGAATGCAAGTCAAGATATATCATATGAAGCTATTCAAGATCTCAAACCACTGGATGAAATACCAAAACCTCAAACGACCTGTCAGGTCATTGCATTCTCCCATACATAAACATATATTCATCCTTGAATATGCCAGGGGTCGTTCCAAAGCTATCAAATCATCATATAAACATACCATGCACATACTCGGGGGTGCTCCAACATCACTTCAATCCCTATAACCCCGAAAACACAACCTAACTGAGGATTCTTTAGGACCCGGTATGGGTATTTTGAATTCCTGGTATTGTCTTTTGGGATAACAAATGCCCCGACATCATTCATGGATCTTATGAATCAAGTCTTCAAGCCTTTTCTTGACTCCTTTGTTATAGTGTTCATAAAAAATTTGGAACTGTTGGTGTGGGAAGTAATAGCTGAATCACATTGGACGCTAATGGCAAATTTTGACCCTCATTCGAGGATGAAAGATCTTAAGCGGGGGAGGATGTAAGGCCCCACAAATTTTCACCTAAAACCTGAGGTTTCGTGGTGCCGAGGTAGAGTAATATAATCAAGGGTTTGTAGAAATTCATCGCAGCTCACATGATCACTACGGTACGGATTTTTAGGTTGACTAGTACGTTGGGGAGTTGAAGGAATCATTTTTGCAGACCATGGCATTTCTACGGTTCACTATGCGACCAAAGAACCACTTTGTGGGCCACTGATCGGCCGAAGAGTGAAGCAGAACCTGAGCAAAGTTTGAGAACCATTTTGGGCCCATTATGTGACCGTATAATCGTTTCGCGGGCCACACATCCGTTGTAAAAGCCAGTATGAGAAATTTTGGAAGGAGGTTTTGTGGTCCTTGATGCGACCGATGACCTTTCGCAGACCTGCACATAAATGCCCAGTTCCAGAGGGCAACTATGCGGTCCATTTTGCGGACTGTAGAAGTGTTATGCCGTCCTTAATGTGACCGCAGATTTAAATCGGGGATTCATTTTTTCTAATTTCATAACCTGGCCCTATTTCAATATATAGTTGTTAAGGACCATTTATGAAGAGAAAGTCTGATATTTCTAGAGAGACGAAGTTCCATAAAGTGAGAGGGGAAGTTCCTAAGCTTATTGTTCATCAATTCTTGCTCAAAGGTTGGAGAATCACAAGGAAAACTCACTAGATCTTCATCCTAGAGGTAAGATTCTACTCCCTAGCCTTCAATTTCGGGATTTGACTGAAAATATGTAATGAGAAAAGCAATTCTTGGGTGTGGTAGTTGTTCATTATGATGCATGTACTATCATGGTTTGTGGGAAGATTTTCGAGCTCAATTTGGGTATACTTTTGGTAGTGGGATGAAGGAATCCACCATAGGAGGACCTTAACATCATAATGTCCACCTAGAGTTTGATAAAATGCTAAAGAGCTGGAACGATGAAACCCTTCCTGATTCGTGTTCAATTTTGTTATGTTTCTAAATAGATCGAAGTTACTAAGATTTCCGAAACATTGTAGTATTTTAAGGAATCTCAAAGCGAGGTATGTTGGCTAAACTTCTCTCTTACAATTGAATCCCATTATGTCCTTGTATGTCCCGAGTTTTTATTATAACTTGACTATTCCGAGAAAGCTTTGTGTCAAAAGATATATGTCTAATATGTATTCTAAATGCTCTTGTCATGTTATGTTACTATTTGAGAATGTGTTCAAAGTGTGGGTTGCGTATCTAAATGTTAGGACTTCAAGTCGTGTTTCAAAAGAAAGTTATTATGCCAAATTGCATAGAAATCTCAAGTTGCTTAAGACTCTTATTTGCTCACATGTGTACTCAAAGTATTGAGTAGAAATTCTTTGTTGTTGATGATCCGTGACGATGTTTGAAAGTGAAAGAGGTGAGCGTGAAATATGAAATACGGCCAACGTGCCAAGAATGATATGACATTTGGGCCGCTAGTGGCAATGAAACAGAGAAGCGTGCAAAAGATGTCGAAATGAGTTGTAAATCCTTTAAATAATAATCACTTTGGGAGAATCGTTAGTCACCAAGGAAGGGTAGGTTGAAATAGCCTAACCCCGAAACTACACGTGCTGGTGTAAGAGTGAATTATGATTATTCCCCTCATTTTGGGATGAGACTGATGGGATGAGAATATTCCCCTTTATTAGGATGAGATGATTGCTAAAAAAGGGTGATGTCGATCCACACGGCATTGTGGTGAGACAGCCTAACCGGTCGGGTCGTGATAGGACGCCATGCCGCACACATGGTGGCGGTTATGCTTGAAATTGTGATGGAGATAATGATTGAAATCATGATATTTATTGTGATTGTATTTGATGTCTTTGGGTTAGATGGCCTAGCCGATTGAGCCGTAATCGGAATCCGTACTAATGTCACAGTGGTATATCGGTGCTAAGATTTGCCAACCTAAAATAATGGAAATTTACTTGAAAAGTACTTTTGCTCCCAACTTGATGTTTTAGTAGTGTTTGAGGCTTCCATTGATTTTATGACTATTATTCCTTGTATTGTTACCTATTCTAATGAGAGGGTGTTTAGTCATAGATACTAGTACTATTCCATATGTACTAGCGTCCCTTATTTCGCTGGATATAGATGCAGGTGGTTCAACAGCAAGCGGCGTTGATCAGTGATAGCGGTACAGCCTCTTCCCAGATGACTTGGTTAGCCCCACTTCATTTCGGGGTTGTGTATCTTTTGTCCCGTGTGTAGTATGTTTTGAGATATAGCTGGGGTCTTATTTCCAGCACTATCGTAGTACTCTTTTGTATCCATTAGAGGCTCCATGGACATAGTGTAAGTTGTATGTTGGTGCTGGGAAGGTCAAACTAGTAATTTTGTATTTGTATCACTTGTTCAACTTATACAGGCTTGCTCCGCAGGGTTATCTCGGTTGAGCGTCGGTCGCGCTCCTCGAGGTCGGGACGTGATAGTAAGCCTATCACACAACAACATCCGACAGAATATAACAACTCAATATTAAATAAAATTTAGAAAAATGCCTAAAACATGGCCCTGAAAGAGATACAACAATCACAATCCTAGAACCAAGTAATATTGAGTCATAAGCTCTACAAGTAGTACATAATAAAGTCTCAAAGTGTATAGCAATATTTTGAGTACATAAACAGTAATAAAGCGACTAAGAGGGTGACTCTAAGGCCTGCAAGCGGACAACACGTATATTTGAAGTGTCCAGCAGCTTAGGATCAACTCACTAACGACCAACACGCTCTGAGATACCCGGATCTCCACAAAGAATATGCAGAATCATAGTACGAGTACACCACAGTCGGTACCTAGTAAGTATGAGGACTAACCTCGGTGGAGTAGTGACGAGGTTCAAGCCAAGGCACTCACTAGTCAAATAACATATGCAGAATATTTAAATATAAAAGATGATGGAAGGCATAAAAGAATAAATATCAACAAAGAATAGGGCATGTGATAACACAGAAAATTAAGCAACAACTCCCAAAACACAAAGTGAAACATTTAAGGAAAACAGAGATATGTTCAAATCATCAATCCGTTCCAACACAAGAATAGCCTCAACAATTACCCCAGAAATACCACATGTCGCGTGATGTGAGCCACCCTTATGATGTCACGTGAGTTTCACAACTAAACATTTTCCCATATATAGCTACACACGCATAAGCCCCCTTATTTTGCCGCATGCGCATCACAATGATGTATTCCACTTATTTGAAACACGGGCATAAGCCCCTTTATCTCGCCACATGCGCATCAGTAAACACCATTCTTTTGTCACTACATGCGCATTTCGCCACCCTTATGCTCCACAAAATAACAAAACAACCAGCACAATACGTACACATGGGCCACCACATCACCACACCAGCAATACCAAGGTCACAACAAGATATAGCGCACGACTCAACAACAATTTGTACAAGAATCATAATAATAATATAACGGAGCGGGGAGTGAACAACGATAAAACATGTTTAATATAACAAACAATCCCAATTCAAGGCATATTAATAGCCTAAGGTCTAATCCGATCAATTACTACACATATGTCCTTGCAAACACTCCTCACTTTATGTACACGTCATTTTGCATAGCACAGATAATGCAAATTAGACCAAATCCTAAGAGGTAATTCCCCACCAGAAATTTAGGCAGGATACTTACCTCAATTAGGCTAAATTCAATACTCTAAAAATGCTTTTCTTTTAAGATTCACCTCCCGAATAGCTCAAATCTAGCAAAATGACTTAATAATATCAAACAATAGAAAAACAAATTTCGATTAATAAAGTTATGATCTTTACACAATTCACAAAAGTCAACAAAAATCAACCCGGGGCCCACCCGGTCAAAACCCGAGTCGAAAGATAGATCATGACTACCCAGAATTCCACGAGTTCATATAGGTGTTTGGTTTTCAAACCTGAGTGCATCGACTCTCAGATATCAAATTTTTAATTTTCAAAACATAGTAAAAAATTCCTAAAATGTCTGTTCAAATCTCATGGATTATATGATAAAATTTAAAAATTGTGACGACCCGAAATCGCGACCTCGGGGCCCGATGGCGCTTAACATATACTTGCTAGGCAAGCCAACGCTAGATAATCAATTAAACTCTTTAACAATTTAAAATGGAGTAATAATAATTATTAACAATTGGAAAAACTAAAATACACAAGATAAATCCATAATATAACACGGTCTAGTCTAATCCTAGAAATCTGGTGTCACCAGCACATGAGCAACTAGAATACTACATATATGGTCTGAATGAAATACAATTGTTTGTAACAAAAGAAACAATAAAGATATAATGGAAGGGGACTTCAAGGTTTGCGAACACCAGCAACTCTATCTCAAGTCTCCTAAGCAAGTCGATTTGGGAAAACTCCTCGATGCGCTACTGGGACCAACTCTGGCATCTACAAAATAAGTGCATAAGTGCAATATAAGTAGAATCGACCTCATCTACTCAATAAGTATGAGTACAATCGACCCTATCTACTCTGTAAGTATCGAGCCTAACCTCGAAGAAGTACCGACAAGGCTATGACAAGACGCTCACTGTAAACCTGTATGAATAATGACAATCATAGAGAAAAAAAAATAGAGTTAAAGTAGTAAACTCATAATAACGGACCCGAAGGTCAACTAACAGAGGGCCCTAGAAAAATATCATCTCATAACCTCAAATCACGGAACCGAGATAAAGCACTACAATTAGAAACAACTACAATACATCATACTCTATTGCGGCGCACAATCCAATCCCAACAAATATAACAATATAAGTTGGGGCCTGCAACCCGATCCCGACATTTATCACAATATCGGTTGCGGTGTGCAACCCAATCAAAATATCATGTCATATCATAATCTGCTGCGGCGTGCAATCCAATCCCAATATCAATTCATCTTACTGTTGCGGCACACAACCTATTCCTAATATCAACTCTTAAACAGAAACAACTTAACACAATCGATAACGGATTCTCAACCCAAAAAGGGAAATAACGCATATGAAATATCTTGGAACTACCAATACAACAAAGGTTAACCAATACCTTGAAATCATATCTCTTCAAGTCATCAATACAAGAACAACTAAAGAACACAAAAATCGGAATAATATGATAAAATGCAACAAGAAATGAAAAGACAGCGAAGGCAAGTAAAACATGAAGCAATGAAGTTATACAATTAATACAGGTAGGGATATATAGTAGGTAAGGAGATATTGAGCAAGAAAGGAGTAAATAAAGACAAATAACAATTAAATAACTGAAAACAAGTAAGCGTGGATATTATTCAAACAATTCAAAATAAGCTTTAGAAACTACCCACTAGTGAAAAAGGTTCAATATTTCATGAAATTGAAAAAGTCAAGAAACGTCAACCTCGTGCCCACATCATCAAATGCGAGATTCGGACCAAAACCCAATTACTATTCATCCCTTAGTCCTGGTATGTGATTCGTTTCGAGTCGACCTCAATTTGAAGTGTAATCTCAATGTTACAAAACCCCGAAATTCTACCCAAAATCCCTACGTTCTACCATGAAAATCCTAGATTTGATGTTCAAAACTCATGAAATGTAATGGGGAATTGATAGAAAGTGAATTAAAGTTGCTTACCAATGAATTTGGGAAGAAACAATTCTTCAAAAATCTCCTCTAGAGTGTTTTGGGTTGAGAAATTGTATAAAGTGAGGTAAGTCCCGTTTTCCCCTCTTTTACCCAGCTACAGGTATCGCATTTGCAACACTTGTTCGCAAATGCGAACTCTGCATATGCGACACACTGATCACAAATGCGATTAGTGCATCAAATGGGTGGTGATAGCAAATGTGAGCAATATCTCGCAAATGCAAACTACCTACCCATCGCCGATGCGAGCTTAGCTTCGTAAATGCGAAACTGCCCCGATACACTACATCGCAAATGTGATGCCCTTGTCGCGAATGCGAACACAGTGGACTTCGCAAATGAGAAGACCCAACCCCCAACCCATGATTGCAAATGCGAGCCACACCTAGCAATGCGATATCTGCGACTGAAGAGGAAGTGGAATGCATCAACAATTCAAAATCAATCAAACTCTTTCGTAACACATCCGAAACTCACCTGAGCCCCTCGTGATGAAAACCAAACATGCACACAAGTGTAATAACATCCTACAAACGTTCTTGCTATATCAAATCATCAAAATAACATCAAATAACAAGAATCGATCATTAAAACTCATGATTTTAATCATCAAAACTCATTTTTACAATTTTTCACATAGCGTGCGAAAATGCTCCCGAGCCGCCCCGAACCCGAACCAAAAGTGCGTAAAAGTCAAAAAATTTCATACAAACCTACTGAAACCGCCAAAACACCGATCCAATGTCGTTTACCAAGAATGTTGGCTGTGGTTAATCCAAATGTCATTTTAAGCCAAAAATCACTTTTTTTTCAAAAATTTACATAAAACTTTCTAGAAAAAGACACGGACCATGCACGCAAATTAAGAAACATCAAATGAAGCTATAAGAGGTTTCAGAACATAGAAATAAAGGCTAGAGCTCAAAGCAACCTATCGGATCGTGACATTCTCCACCTCTAAAAGAAATGTTTATCCTCGAACAGACATAGAAAAATGCCTGGACTGGTAAAAAGGTGGGGGTATCTACTACGCATATCGGACTTGGAATCCTACATACCCTCCTTAATCGGTTTACCTCTCCGTTACACTTTAACGTACGGAAAATTTTTTGATCTTAACTTACGAACCTGTCAGTCTAAAATAGCTACCGGCTCTTTATCATAAGCTCAATTTTCATCAAGCTGCTCCGTGTTGAAGTCCAAAACATGTGGTTTGTCCTTATGGTACTTTCGAAGCATGAATACGTGAAATACCTGATGTACCCCTACTAGGCTACGCGACAATGCAAGCCTATAAGCAACCTCCCCAACACTGCAAGATCTCAAACGGGCCAATAAACCTCGAGCTCAACTTTCCCTTCTTTCCAGACCACAACACGCGTATCATAGGCAACACTCGGAGAAGAACCATCTCACCCATAATATAAGCCACATATCGAACCTTCCGATCTGCATATCTCTTCTGCCTGGACTGAGCAATACAAAGTCGTTCCTGAATCATCTTAACTTTTTCCATAGCATCACGGACCAAATCAGTGCCCAACAATCCAGCCTCTCCGTGCTCAGACCAGCTAATTAGGGAACAACATCGCTTCCTATATAAGGCCTTATACGGAGCCATCTGGATGCTCGTCTGATAGCTGTTGTTGTAAGCAAACTCTGCGAGCAATGGAAATTGGTCCCATGAACCTCCGAAATCCATAACCCAAACACATAGTGTGTCCTCCAAGATCTAAATAGTGCACTTGGACTGTCTGTCCATCTGAGGATGAAACGTTATGCTCAACTCGACCCGCCTACCCAATTCATGCGACTTGGCTCTCTAGAAATACGAAGTGAATTGCGTGCCTCGGTAAGAAATGATGGAAATATGCATGCTGCGGATAATCTTCCGAACATAAATTTGAGCTAACCGCTATGAAGATAGGAAGTCTCCACCAAAATGAAGTGTGCAGACTTAGTCAACCGGCACACAATAACCTAGACTACGTCATATTTCTTCAAGGTGCATGGTAAGCCTACGACAAAATCCACAGTGATGCGCTCCCACATCGATTCTAGTATCTCCAATCTTTGAGCCAACCCGCCTAGTTTCTGATGCTCATACTTCAACTGTTGAGAATTTAAACACCGAGAGACATAAGCCACAATGCCTTTCTTCATTATCTACCACCAATAGTGTTGTTTCAAGTCATAGTACATCTTTGTGACACCTGGGTATATAGAGTACCGCGGACTTTCTGCCTCGTCAAGAATCAACTCTGTGAACACATCAATATTTGGAACACAAATTCGGCCCCTAAGCCGCATAATACCATCATTACCAACCACAATCTCAACACTTCCCTGCTGCACCATATCCTTCAACACTAACAAGCGAGGATCATCAAACTAGAGTGCCTTGATGCGCTCCAACAATGATGAGTGTGCCATAACACAAGCAAGAGCCCAACTAGGCTCTGAAACATCCAATCGTAGAAATCGATTGCCTAAAGCCTGAACATCCATGGCTAGTAGCCTATCTGCTACTGGTAAATATGCCGCACTGCCCATGCTCTCTGCCTTCCTACTCAATGCATCGGCCACCACATTGGCATTCCATGGATGATATAATATGGTTCATAATCTTTTAGATAATCTATCCATCCCCACTGTAGAAGATTTAGATCTTTTTGCTTTAACGGGTGCTGGAGACTCCGATAGTCGGTATATACCTCACATGGAACTCCATATAGATAGTGCCTCCTTATCTTCAGCGTGTGAATAATGGTTGCCAACTCTAAATCATGCAAATGGTAATTATTCTCATAAACCTTTAACTGCCGAGATGCGGAGCCAATCACCCTACCGTCCTGTATCAACACTGCACCAAGCCCAATACGCGACATATCACAATACACAGTGTAAGATCCCCAACCTGTAGGTAACCCCAATATTGGGGTTGTAGTCAATGCAGTCTTGAGCTTCTAAAAGCTTAACTTTCACTCCTCGAACCACCTAAAAAGAGCACCCTTGTGGGTCAACTTGGCCAATGGGGCTGAGATAGATGAAAACCCCTCCATGAACCGGCGATAGTAACCCGCCAAACCCAACAAGCTCCGAATCTCCGTAGATAAAGTAGGTCTAGGCCAGTTCTGAACTTAATCTTCTTATTATCCACCTTAATGTCCTCGAAATATATAACATGGCCCAAAAAGGCAATCAAGTCCAACCAGAACTCACACTTTGAAAACTTGGCATATAATTGATGATCCCGCAGAGTCTGAAGTACAATTCGTAGATGCTACTCATGTTCCTCTGGACTACGAGAGTAAACCCATATACCATAAGTGAAGACAATCACAAAAGAATCTAGATTGGTCTTGAACCCACCCAATCATCAAATTCATAAAGCCTGCTGGGGCATTAGTCAAGCCAAATGATATCACTAAGAACTCGTAGCAACCATACCTAGTTCGAAAAGCTATCTCAGGGACATTAGATGCTGTAAACTTCAGCTGATGATAGCCAAACCTCTAATCAACCTTAGAAAACACATTAGTGCCCTGAAGCTAAATAAAAAACTCATCAATCCTCGGCAATGGATACATGCTCTTGATAATGAGTTTCTTGTAGTAAATATACATACTCATAGAGCCATATTTCTTTTTCACAAACAACACTGGTGCACCCCAAGGCTAAACACTAGGCCAAATGAATCCCTTGTCAAGCAAATCCTGCAACTGCTCCTTCAATTCTTTGAACTCAACTGGAGCCATATGGTATTGTGGACTAGAAATGAGCTGGTTATCAAAATCCAAGTGAATGAAGAAGTCAATATCTCTATTGGGTGGCATGCCCGACAATTCTGCAGGAAACACCTCTAGAAACTCACGCACATTTGGAACTAAATCCATGGAACGAACCTCCGCACTAGAATCACAGATATAGGCCAAATACGTTAGACACCCTTTCTCGACCATACACATACCTTGACATATGAAATGACCCTTCTGGCATAATAACCAGGAGTCCCTGTCCACTCAAATCGAGGCAACCTCGGCATTGTTAATATCACAGGCTCGACGTCAATCCATAATAGCATGATAGGGTGAATACCAATCCATGCCAAATATCATATCAAAGCCTATCATACTAAGTAATAGAAGGTATACCGTAGTCTCATAACCCTCGATTGAGACCAAAGATGAGCGATAGACATGATCTACCGTAATAAAATCTCCCACGGGCTTAGACACATAAACAAGAGCACTCAAGCAGTCACGAGACATATCTAGATATGAAGAAAAATAAGATGACACAAAAAAATAAGTGGAACTTGGATCAGATAATACTGAGGCATCTCTATGCCAAACTAGAACAATAACTATGATGAACGCATCAGATGGCTCTACATCAAGTCTATCCGAAAATGCATAGAAACAGACCTCTGCCTTTTGGACGGTCTCTAACTGGCTGGCCTCCACCTCTAATGTCATGAACACCACCTCGGGCTGCCTGACACTGCCTCTAGCTGGTTAAGCGGGTGGTGGAGCAATCGATGCCGAAATCATGGACGAGAACCTTGATGTGGCCTGCTACTCCTCAATCAAGGATAGTACCTTCTGATATGACCTGCGTCGCCGCACTTAAAGCAACCCGGTAGCTGTCCTAATTAGAGTAGCTCTGTAGTGGTGGTGCAGTAATCAAACCTAAACGTGCACCGAATACTGGCTGCTCAGGACGAGACCCATAAGAACAATGACTCCTCGAAGCACCATGTGCTACCTGAAGCGTAGACTGAATCGGCCTAGGAGGATGGCCTCTGCCAAATAAATCCCACCTCTAGATGAGGCACTGCTAAAACCACCAAAGTGGTAAGGCCTTTTCTCATACAATGCCTCTCTGCCTTGACCATGAATCCTCTCGATCCGCGTAGCAATCTTAACCACCTAGTTGAAAGAAGTATCATCTTCAGGCCCTCTGGCCATCTGCAACCCGATACATTAATTAAGGTAATCTATTAATATCCTCACCCTCTCCCTCTCAGTAGGGATCATAACTGCTGCATGGCGAGACAGGTCCACAAATCTAGTCTCGCACTGGGTAACAGTCATGCTACCCTACTGCAAATGCTCAAACTGGCTGCGCTAGTCCTCTCTTGTAGTAAAAGAGATGAAATTCTACAAAATTGTTGTGAAAACTGATCCCAAGTAAGTGAAGGTGAACAAGCTGGTTTGGATCGAACATAATCTTGTCACCACCTGTTAGTAGAACCGGTCATCTGAAACACTCAAAAGTCGACTCCATTGGACTCCACAATATCTATGTTGCGCAACACCTTGTCGAAATGGTCCAAGTAATCCTGTGTCTCCTTAGAAGTTGTGCCACCAAATTGAATAGGAAAGATCTTGGTGAACTTATCCAACCTCTTTATCCCCTCAGAAAGCATAGCGGGTCCCTCCGCTGGCGCTGTAGCAATAAGAAGTTGAGTTGCTTCAACTGCTGGGATTGCCGAAGTTTAATATCCTTGAGCCCTATTCTCTAGTGTGTGAGTGGCGGGAGTCTGGCTCCTCCCCCAGCCTGAGAGACGGCTGGTGCTACAGGAAATGCACCGGTCTGAGCCACACCCTCCATAAGTTCTACTAGACGGACGAGAGCGTCCTGAAGTACGAGGGTAGCAATGAACCCCTCTGGGACATGAGCTGGTCCAGCAGGCACGACCGAAGCAGGGATTTCCTCCTGCTACTCAATCTAAGGCTCTGCGGTAGATGCTGCAGCACGGGTTCTAGGCTGAGGTCCTCTGACTCGACTTCGGCCCCGGCCTCTACCCCTGGTAGTGGCTGTAACCCGATCTCCGGTTCCTGCTCTGCTGTAGATGTTGTTCGTGTCTTCACCATGTGCGAAAAAGAAGAATAGAATAGTTTAAACGTTAGCGATAGAATAATGTCGCACAATAGAGAAAGAAAAAAGTGACATTTCCTCAAGATAAGTATAGACGTTTCTGTACCAATCCACTAGACTCTACTAAGCTTGCTCATGACCCATGAGACCTAGACAACCTAGTGCTCTGATACCAACTTGTCACGACCTAGAATCCCAACCTCGGGGCATTATGGAGCTTAACATCTACTTGCTAGGCAAACCAATGTTAGATAATGTAATAGCTATTTTAACAATTTAAATAATTACTAACGATTGGTAAAACTAAAATATACAAGATAAATCCATAATATAACACGGTCTAGTCTAATCCTAGAAATCTGGTGTCACCCGTACATGAGTAACTATAATACTACAAGTATGGTCTGAATGAAATACAATTGTTTGTTACAAAACAAACAATAAATATAGAATGGAAGGGGACTTCAGGGACTGCAAACGCTATCAGCTCTACCTCAAATGTCTTGGGCAGGTCGATCTGGGCAAACTCCTCTATGCATTGTTGGGACCAACATAGGCATCCCCACAAGAAGTTCAAAAGTGTAGTATGAGTACAACCGACCCCATGTACTCTGTAAGTATCAAGCCTAACCTCGACAAAGTAGTGACGAGGCTATCACAGGATACCCACTATAATTATGTACGAATAATGACAATAATAGAGAATTTAATGTATTTAACTCACAAAATGGATCCGAAGGTCAAGTAATCGAGGGCCCTAGAATAACATCATCTTAATAACCTCATATCACCGAATCGAGATTAAGAACCACAATTATAAACAACTACAATACATCATACTATGTTGTAGCGTGCAACCTGATCCAACAAATTATCCCAATATCTGTTGCGGCGTGCAACCCGATCCCAATATTTATCACAATATCGGTTGCAGAGTGCAACCCGATCCCAATTTCATATTATATCATTATCTCCACGTCGTGTGACCCGATCCCAATATCAATTGATTTCAATACTATTGCAGAGCGTAACCCGTTCCCAATATCAACTCTTCATCACAAATAACTTAAACACAGTCAATAACGAAATCTCAACCTAAAAAAGGAAATAACGCGTACTGATTATCAAGGAACTACCAGTACAATGGAGGTTAACCAATACCTGGAATGCATAATTCTATACAAGTCATCAATTCAACAATAGCTAAATAACTCATATAATTCGGAATAATATGATAAAGTGCAACAAGAAATGAAAAGACAATAAAGGCTAATTAAACATGAAGCAATGACATTATATAGCTAATACAGGTAGGGGCATATAGCGGGTAAGGTGATATTGAGCGAGAAAGGAGTAAATTAAAACAAGTAACAATTAAATAATAGATAGCAAGTAAAGCATGGATAACAAATAAGATCATGTAATAATCAAAGCATGTAACAAGAAATAACTTGGAAAAATGATAACATATAGGTAAATAGTCCAACCCACATGCTATAACTCATGAAAGCGCATATACACTTGTCACCTCGCATATATGTTGTTTCCCTACACAATTCACATAACAAATAGACCAACAAGTCCTACATCCCTTAAGTCAAAGATAGACACGATACTTACCTCTTTGTGCAACCAACTCAACAATCAACCACAACATTTCCTTTTGAACAAGCCTCTAAACCAACCAAATCTAGCCAAATATTATTCAATCAATTCAAAGTAAGCTTTATAAACTACCCACAAGTGAAAAAGGTTCAATCTTTGATGAAATTAAAAAAGTCAACAAAAGTTAATCCCTAGGCCCACTCGGTATAAAGCACAGAAGGAACTATCTCATTCCCCCCCCCTCCCCCCGAGTTCACTATGTGAATTGTTTTGAAATCTGACCTCAATTTGAGGAGTAGATCTCAAAATTACAAAATCTCCATATTCTACAAAAAATCCCTAATCTCTACCATGGAATCCTAGATTTGATGTTAAAAACTCATGAAAACTAATGGGGAATTTATAGAATGTGAATTAGAGTTACTTACAAATGAATTTGGGAAGAAGAAATTCTTCAAAAATTGCTTCTAGAGTGTTAGGAATGAGAAATGATTTAAAATGAGATAAGACCCATTTTCCCCCTCTTTAATCTAGCTACAGGTATCACATTTGGGAACTCCGCCGCAAATGCGAAGCTGCCCCGACAATACACTTCATCGCAAATGCGATATCCTTGCCGCAAAAGTGAACATAATGGACTTCGCAAATGCATCTTAGTCTTTGCAAATGCAAATACCCAGCTCCCAGCCCATGCTCGCAAATGCAATCCCTTTACCGCCAAAGCGAGGCTCGCAAATGTGAGCAAAACCTTGAAAATGCGAGATCTACGACTGAACATCAAAATTAGAATGAACCAGCATTCCAAAAATCAATCAAACTCTTCTACAACACATCCGAAACTCACCCGAGGCCGTCGGGCTCCAAACCAAACATGCACACAAATGTAATAATATCCTATAAACTTGCTCGCTAACTCAAATCATAGAAATAACATCATAATCGATCATTAAACCTCATGATTTTCAACTTCAAAATTCATTTTCACAATTTTTCTGTCACAACGCAAAATCCCAACCCGTCGTGATTGCACCTGACACTTACTAGAAAAGCCGGACAAAATAATAAAGAACCAAAAAAATGGAATTTGCAGGAATAACATAAGTCTGAAATCTCTATATAACAAAATACCGCTAATATAAGGTAAATCGCCCAGAAACTAGTAAATACAGAGTCATGAGCTCTATAGCGAAATACATGTCTGGAAGTTAAATAACAATATTATCTGAACTAAAAGCAACAATACATAAGATAAGAGAATCCAAGACTGCAGCCAAGAATGTAGCTTTACCTTGCCCCTCGAAGCTCAGCCCAATAAGCGAATCTATTGTTGATAATTGGTCCCCATACCTAGATCTGCACAATTAAGTGCAAAGTGTAGTATGAGTTCAATTGACCTAATATACTCAACAAGAATCGTAACTAACCTTGGTGAGGTAAAAGGGAGAAGAGAATTACAAATGATGGCCACTATAACCTGTACAGTTCCATTAATTTAACAAGAACAGAACAATGGCGTGATCAAATATAAAGCACAAAAGGAACTATCTCTATGTGTGTGTGTGTACAATTACTCAAGTACTCTGCTCAGTAAATGATACAGCATATAAGAGTGATATACAAATGAATCAAGTAAATAACCAAGGAACTTGCGAGTAGAGATGAAATGCAAATCTAAACAAACACCGGCCATACTTTCCTCAAGCATTCCATTTCCGTACCAAACCATTGATCAGTTTTCCTCAATATCTGCATGTACACCATCAAGAGAGAAAAATGAGAGGGGGACCGTGGAGGGATGAATTTATATCCACACGCTGCACGGACAACCCACATGCTAATAATATCAATCGCACAAACAACTCATGTGCTGCACAGACAACTTACGTGCTAATAATATCAATATCAGAATCCGCACGGACAACTCACGTGCTGCACGGATGACTCACGTGTCAATAATATGAACCGCATGGATAACTCATGTGCCAATAATCACAATCTGCCCAGTGTGGTGACAAGCTACAAGTCTAGCTCATAACACAGAGGAAACAAATATACGAGAATACATGTACATGATCATTGATTATCAACTTTCATACTCCGAGATAGGTATAGAAAACATGCTATTGTGTAATCATGTGCAATGTGTGTTATCACAGCTAAAACAGATAATTCCATCATGAAATCGCTTGAAGCTTTGCAATCAATTCAAGGCATCTCATAGCCTAAGCACTACCTGAGCATGAAAATAGTACCCAGCTGCACCCATATGGGCTCAACCCCACACATGTGCACCACTTATAGCATGTAGCTATCACTAATAATTCAAGCAACTAGTGCCTTAACCATGTTTAGGTAAGATACATACCTCAAGCAAGCCAAATTACTCCCCCAACAAGCCCTTTTTGCGCGTATCGATCACCGGACGATCCAAATATAGTAAAAATAACACAATGCAATCAGTAAAAGCTATCAGAAATGATTCCAAAAGATAAAACTAAGATCTTTAACCCAAGTCAAAAAGTCAACCCCGGGACCGCACCCGCGAACCTAACAAAATTCACAAATTCTGAACATCCATTCAATTAGGAGTCTAATCATACAAAAATAAGCCAATTCCAACCACAAATCGACCCTCAAATCCTCAAATTTCACTCTCCAATAACATAGTCCAAAAATCCCCAAAAATTCCATCTTAGATTCATGAAAATTACGCATAATAATCAATGGGTAATTAATATCTAATACCAAAATCGAATAAACATCACTCACATCTTCAATTGGGATGAGAATTACTCCAAAATCGCCTTACATCGAGTCCTTCACTTTTAAAAATGAGAAAAATAATGAAACCCTTTGATTTTAAAACTTGTCTAGTGATCCCTCATCCGAGCCCATTTTTCCGCTTATGTAGTCCAAATTACGCATCTATCAATTTTACTTAAGCATCTAACCTACCGCTTCTGCGATCAACGGTTCGCATCTGCGGACACGCATCTGCTCAAGGTCTTCCGTTTTTGTAGAAAACTCCCTCCAGCGTTGCCTTCACTCCTGCGACCCAAAAGCCGCATCTGTGGCTCCTCATCCGCATCTACGGACACAGCCTTGCCCGGTCTTCCTCGCTTATGCGCTCCTTTAACCGCACCTGCGGCACCGCATCTGTGGCCAAGCCCAACACAGTTGCTGTAACACCAGAGATCAACTCCCTTCAACAATCACTCCAAGTCCAAATACTAATCTGAATTCAATCTGAATCTCACCCGAGGCCCTCGGGATCCTATCAAAATAAAACATCAAGTCCTAAAACACAGTATGAACCTACTCGAAGCCTCAAATAACATCAAACAACATCAAAACCATGAATTGCACATCGATTCAAGCCTATGGACTAATGGATTTCGAACTTCTAAAACCAATGCCGAACCATATCAAATCAACTTCGAATGACCTTAAATTTTGCACACCGGTCCCAAATGACATAACATACCTACTCCTGGAATAAAAATTTGAACCCGCTATCAACAAAGTCAACTCTTGGTTAAACCTCTCAACCTTCAAAACCTTCAGCTTTCCAACTTTCGCCAAAAATCATCAAATCAACCTATGGTCCTCCAAAACAACATCCGTACATACACCTTAGTCCAAAAAAACCATACGAAGCTATCCGAACCATCAAAACTCCATTTCGAAGTTCTATATATAAAAGTCAAACTTTGGTGTACTATTCCATCTTAAGCTTCCAACATTGGGAATAAGTGTCCCAGTTCACTACAGAACATCCCTAGACCCAAACTAAGTACTCCGGTAAGTCACATAACCACAAATGAGCATAGAATAAGCAACAACTAGGGGAACGGGGATACAACACACGAAATGACCGGCTCGGTCTTTACATTATCCCTCTCTTAACAAAAGTTCGTCCTCGAACGGGTCTAGAATCATACCTACAGTCTCAAATAGGTGTGGATAACTGCTTCGCATCTCCCCCTCGGTCTCCCAAGTAGCCTCCTTGGCTGGCTCTGATACCACAGTATAAGTAACAGAGCAAGAGACTCCGTGAAAGCAAGCCTAATCGTAGGAACGACACCACAGTACAGAGAACAAAGCAAGAGAGTCGAGGAAAGCAAGCTTAATCATAGATACGAAAGTTTTCCTACAAAAAGGGGGCTGGCTATTGCCAAGCTACACCCAACGGGCTGGCTATTGCCAAGCTACACAAGTAGTTAATTTGTTTATAGTCGCAAAAGTTTTCCTACAAAAGGGGCTGGCTTCAACCTTGCCAAGCTACACAACTCGGAAAACTTTTGTACTATAACCAACGTTAACTGTTCATAACTCAGAAAACTTTCGCACTACAATAAGCTAACTTTCAAAGAGTACACTTACTCTATTTCCATACATGGACCGTACTACAACAAGCTAACTTTCAAAGAGTACACTTACTCCATTTTCATACATGGACCGGCTTTTCCATCAATTCGAAAGGAAGAACAAGAAGGAAATTTAGAAAGAACTCATATGTAATATATATCACAAAAGATTTACATAGAGTGGATGAAAACTACAAGAAAATTCTAGGATGACTCTAAGGTTTTTCAAGATGATTTTCTGATTTTGTACAAGGCAATTATTCGATGCGAATACAAGATAATTCTAAGCTGAACACCAGATGATCCTACAACTACTACAAGGCCTCCTTTATATAGGACTAGGAGGTTATTACAAGACAAACATTCTAGATAAAGCAAACCTATCTTACATGGCAATCCTATCTACAAGTGGGTCCCTCTCGGCATGTGAAGGACATTAGGCAAAACCACTAAAAACACTTGAAAGCATGTGAACGGGGTGAAATATACATGGTGTGGCATGTGAAAGCATGTGACGCCATGTGACTGCATTGTGTTGCATGTGAAGAAGCATGTGGAGGCATGTGAAGGCATGTGAAAACAAGGTGAAATGGGGCCCGCATAGCATGGAAAGATGTGGAAATTCGTCTTGGCATGGGTACGATATGTTTTGAGAGTTTTTGGATGATTATGGTAGGAAAACAACAAGAAGTAGGGCCCGGCTAGTATGGAAAGATGTGGGAATTTGTCTTGGCATGGGTAGGATATTTTTGAGGATTTTTTGGTAGGTTATGGAGGATTAAGGTGGGATTAGAAAGGATTAAGGCAATTATCCATTATCGATCACTGAATTGTCTTGCAGGCATCTTTTCGAAGACCTTGTGAAGTAGAGCCTGGAACTTGACGGTTCGTCACTGCTATGTTCCTTTCCTTTTGGACTGAGAGATATAATCCGCAACTTTAATCTGGAAATGTCGTCAGTGATGTTTTCTCGGATGATTTCATATGGTGTTTGATATTCTTTTGCAGCTTCCCAGACTCTTTCCCAGTGAGGATGGGTACTGGTATAGTTTCAGCTTGCCCATTCTTTTGCCCATATCTCTTTTGGGATGCACCTATTTTGCTGGAAAATGATTCTTTGTGCCTCGCTATACTCTTCCTCCATGGATAAAATGGACACGGGAAATTTCCACCAGAATGATGCTTCTGCTTGCACCTGCACTTTTCCATTAATAATCTTTACTGGCCTATGAAACATGAATAATTTTGCTGCATAGGAATCGCTGAAACATTTAATCCAATATCTTCTAGGTTTGAACCATAGTAAAAATATTCTAAGAGCTGGTGCAATGGCATCAAAATCCTTGAAGACGTTGCACTTGAATTCCATAAAAATATAATACTGATGGCATAGGTACCAGAAAAACCATAGTAGTTCTTGTGGAAAATCCTTAGCTTGAGCTATGAATATATGACAGAATGGATATTCCGGATTGACGCCAAAAGGTTTGAGAATGGATCCTCCATATTGCCGGAAAACTTGGAGCTCATAATAAGTTCTTCTTTCCATAAGAATTGATAGATCAAAGGGATCCATGAGGTTGAACAGCACCGGTGGATGATCTGTTGGCTTCAATGAGCTAGTTCCCGGTGTATTTGAAAACATGAAGATGTGGCTGTTTGGCTTCAGTTTTGCTGGGGAAAATCTTTTTGAGAATTGCTCCGGTCGCGATAGAAAATCTGCGAGAATATTATCCTTTCCTTTCAGGTGCTTGACTTGAAACTTGTATGGAGAAAACCATTGAGCCCATCTGAGAATCTGAGGATTGGGGATAATTTTTGAATTTATCCGGATCATTTTTGGGAAAGCCTTCACATCCATTTCCACTAGAAATTATGTATGGATAAGGAAGAAATTGAATTTCTTGATTCCATTCTTTACTGCAAGAATTTCCTTGAAGGTGGAATAATAATGTTGCTCGGCATCTTTAAACTTTCCGCTGGCGTATCCGCATATTTTCTGCTGGCCATCTTTTTCTTCAAATAGAACAGCACTCCAATATTCATGGCTGGCATCAGTTTGCAGTATCTTCTTCCCATCTGAAGGGATGTAGAGAGACTTGATATTTTTACATATCTCCTTTATTTTTCTGACAGCTTCATCCTGTTTCTCTCCCCATGCTGCTGCATTTTTCTTGAGCATTTCTGTGAGTGGTGAAATGTATGTAGAGATATTTGGGATGAAATCTCAAACATAATTGATGACACCCAAGAACTATTGGATCTGCTTTGTTGTGAGGTTGGTATCTGGAAATTTAAGTAATTCCTGACATATATGTGGTCCTGGACTGTATTCACCTCGGGCGAAATGCATTCCGAGAAAATCAATCTCCTTTTGAGCAAGAATCATCTTCTTTGCTGAGAGCATGATTCCGTACTTTGTTACCAGTGCCTCAAATTGACGAAGCAAGTTGACATGTTCTTCCAATGTCTCACTAAATAACAGGATATCATCAATGTAGACTAAGGAGGTATGGAGGATGGGTTGGAAGATTTTTATCATGGCTTTTTGGAACAAGGAGGGTGCAGTTTTCAAACCAAAGGGCATGACTTTCCACTGGAAGTGATGATCGGGGATGCAAAATCCCGTTTTGGGTCGGTCTTCAGGGTGGATTCCTAGTTGCCAAAATCCAGATTTTAAATCAAACTTGGAAAAATATTTGGCCTTGGCTAAGTGGGAGAAAAGAGTGAGTTTATTTGGTATGGGGAATTTATCATCTTGGAGGAAATGGTTTAGCGACTGATAATTAATAACTAACCTGAGATTTCCTCTTGTCTGCTCAGCTCTTTTGTTGACATAAAATGCTTCGCATGCCCATTGTGAATCTGACGGCTCTATCAGATCAAATTCCAAAAGTTCTTCGCATTCTTTCTTTGCAAGCTGAAGATGATCTGGATTCATTCCTGAGTGACTGGCTTTTGTCGGATTGATGTTTTCATTTTTCTTGAAAGGGAGCTTGATAAAAAACTCTTGATTTTTCCATAACGGGCTTTTCCCTTTCTTCATGAAGTCCTTGTGGGATTCAGCACATGAATGTTCAATGAGATTCTGTTCAATCTCTTTGATTTGTTCGTCGTCGGTGATCTGGAATAGCCTTGGAATTTCAGAATAAGGTCTGAACTGCTTTTTAAAAGCTATCCCGTTGGCCTTGATCTGGAGTTGATCTCTAAGCTGCCTGTAAATGTCGAATCCAATAATAAGATCCTTTCCTGGCACATCAAATCCTAGCAGCTTAGTTCTGTACTTCAGCGTTGGGAAGAACTCAATCGTGACCGGGTGCTTTGTAATGACAGTTGTGGTTAAGATCGCATTTGATGCAGTGTTGAAATCCTTGAAATGCGGTACCCATTGATCTTCAGGGAAAACAACAGGATTTATATGTGAGGATGCAGCTCCGGTGTCAATGAAAGCAATAACTCGAGCTGGTTTATCCCATTTGGATGTAGGAATGACTGTGAGAGCATTGATCTCCTCTCGGGCCTCGATCACTGGTTTTGAGATTTGGTATTGATCATTGCCTTGATCTTCATAGATATCGAGAGAGAATATGGTTTCTTCATTGGGTTCATCATCCATAGAGAATATGGATTCAAGGTCCTCCTCTTTTGCAAGATGTATGCTAGTGTAATCTTCAATTTTTTCCAGGAGTTTGACAGATCTCCTCGATTGGGGGTAATTTTTTGCAAAATGTCCAATTTTGTGGCAAATAAAGCATCTGTCTTTTTTGTGAAAATTTCCTGGCCTTCTGCGCCTGAAATACTTTGTGCGCCTCCTGGATCTTGATCTCCCGTCTGGGATTCTTGGCCATTTGAACCTCCTGAATTGATTCCGTCGTCGAGACGTGCTGCAGGAACATCCTGATCCGGTGATAAGATCAGTTTTGCGGCATG